>OX382328.1:15150104-15322273 GCA_947507615.1 Hemithea aestivaria
AATTGCTAATTCACAACTATGGGCTGGTTGTAGCCAGCCAGACCAGATTAACCAAACTGATGTTAAAATTCAATCTCATGACGGTTTCTGAGATGAAAGCTCACCTATGAGGTATTCCTATTGTTGATGAACTACAGACCCATTACGCTTCTGAGCCATGTTCATAAGCTGCTGTTTTCAAGGGTTATCAATCGCCTGGAACACAGACTTGATGACTATCAGCCTCCCGAACAAGCCGGTTTCCGAAGAGGCTTTAGTACCATAGACCACATTCATTCGCTGCGGCAAGTTAGATCGAAGAATATATAACTTGCCATTAAGCTTAGCGTTTCTGGACTGTGTGAAAGTATAACACCACTATGTCGGTCCGAGTACAAGAGCAGAGCACAAAGTTGATTGCATTGAGAAGAGGAGTATTTAAGACAAAGAGATGTTATATCTCTAAAACTGTTTACTGTGGTAATGGGAGACGCGTTCAAGCTCCTGGAATGGCAAGGACTTACCATCAATATCGACGGCGAACACATTACTCACCTTCGGTTTACTCACGACATCGTAGTCATAGCGAAGTTGATAGAGGAACTCAACATGATGCTCAATAACCTCAAACGAGTTTCACAACGGATGAGCTTAAAATGAACATGGACAAGATCAAACTTAAGTCAAATGCCAATGTTGTGTCCTCCCCAGTATCTGTTAGAGGCCCATACAGCTACCTAGAATAAGTAGTCCAATTCGATGGGACCAACTTCGAGAAAGTGGTCAACCATCGAATTTAACTCGGTTGGGCAGCTTTCGGGAACAACGCAATGTATTTACGTCCGATATACCTCCTCAGTGCCTCAAGACGAAAGTCGTCAAATCAATGTATTTTACAAGTGAAGACTTACGGCCCTTCACGTGAAACGTGGTCCTTCACTACCTATTGGCCTCGTCTTGAAGCTTAAAATCGCTCAGTGATCTATGGAGAGGGCTATATTTGGGGGTTTCTCTACGTGATCGAATCAGGAATGAGGAGATCCGAAGATAAACCAAAGACACTGATATAATCCACTATTAGGAAGCTGAAGTGGTAATGGGCAGGCCACATAGCACATAAAGCGGAAAGCTAATGGGGTCGAAAAGTGTTCGAGTGGATACCACGGACAAGCAAACGTAGCATAGAAAGTCCACCCACAAGTGTGGCAGACGACCTTATAAAGGTCGCTGGAAGACGCGGAAGAAGCAGGCAGCTTCCAACCGGTATATATGGAGGTCTAAAGGGGAGGTCTATGTTCAGCAGTAGACGTTCTATGGCTGAGATGATAATATGAGGTATGCTGCAAAAAATAAAACGAAACTATGGGCTGACTGCAACTTCAGTCCAGATTAACCTAACTAATAATATACTGTATAAGGAATCTTGTCAATAACTGTGACTGAGAACTTAATCTCACATTCTGGGACTATTATTCAATAATTTTACATTATTTAAGACAGCATTACGTTGATTTTTATTTAGTTTACATGATTATTATATAGAGTGCCAATATAGACCTTTTTAATACTTTATGTTTGGTGTATATTTGTTTGGATCACCGTTTTAAATCATTTCTATTTTAAATGATTAGTATGTAGCGGTCAATATTTAAATAATAACATAGAATTCAAACAAAATACTTTTAATTTTGATTCCCATGTCACACTTTATTGATTTCCGTGGCACCAAAAATTTAAATTTAAATATCTTCTAAACAAAACAAGTTATAATGATGCCTAATTGATGGATGTTCTTATAATTATGTGAAATTTGATGTTTTACATGTAAAATTCAACAATACTAAGATTTAAAATCTGCCACGGAAATCACTTAAATACGCCCGATCTCAGGATTTACCCTAAAGTCGTAAAGAGATCTCATCAGAAAATTTAGAGAAAGCTAATCTTCTAAATATATAAAAGGAAAGAGTAACTGACTGACTGATCTATCAACGCACAGCCCAAACCGCTGGACGGATTGAGTTGAAATTTGGCATAGGTACATGAAGGTTTTGGGCGTAGACATACGCTGAGAAAGGATTTTACCACGCGGGTAAAGCCGCGAGCGCAAGCTAGTTAGAAATAAAATAGCTTTAATAGGTGGAAGCTTAATAGTTTTAATTTATTGTTGGAAACCTAGGAATTAATTATTTAATAGCTTTTTATTATTACACACACAATAATATGAGTTTGTAATGCATACAATAATACACCTACGTACATAATTTGTCTTTTAAATCATTTTTGGCCGAGAATTGAAATCTGTTTTTCGTTTTTCACTATGTTATAAGGTTTTCTATAAAAAGTTAGGACTTTTTTCTGTTGGAGTTGCGATATGAACATTTTTCCTTTTTTTATCTTACTAATATTATAAACATGAAAGTTTGTATGAATGGATGTTTGGATGTGTGTTTGTTACTCTTTCACGCCTAAACAGGTGGACCGATTGAGTTGAAATTTGGTGTAGAGATAACTTAGACCCTGAAATAACACAAAGGCTACAGCGGGTAAAACCGGTTCAGCTAGTATAATTTTTATACTAGCTGCTAAAAGGAATGTCTTGATGATAATAATTATTAGAGTAATCTAGAGGAAAAATAAGGTAAAAAGAATCAAAAAGAACAAGGCTGAAAAAAAGAGGTACAGGTGTATCAACGCCTTGATGAGTCCCATTTAATTAATTTTGTAAGTGAAATCACTGGTGCATGTTTAGGTTTGCGAGTTGGATGAAAACGTTTCATTATGGTAGTTACATACACTAGGAATAAAATCAGACATCACGCTAAATAAATCAAAATTGATACCATCCAGTAGATTTTTTTTTGACCATCGCGATAGGGATGTTTAAAAGATAAGTTAAAGTAAATAAGTTGATTTTATTGATTTATTTTGGCCAGTTATCTAAACAAATAAAAGGAAAGAGTGACTGATTGACTGACTGACTGATCTATCAACCTACAGCCCAAACCGCTGAACGGATAGGGTTGAAATTTGGAACACACATAGATTTTATGTTGAAGACCTCCGCTAAGAAAGGATTTTACCATGCGGGCAAAGCCGCGAGCATAAGCTAGTATTTAATATAAAAAATACAAATTTTCTTGGTTTGTAAACATAATAAAATGACATCTTCATGAGTATCATTTATTATGGCACGTCTTACAATCAAATGTTTTCAACAAATATAAGGTACACTGTGACTTTTGCCTTCCCGCAAAGCAATTTTAAACTAACAAATAAAAAAATAAGTAGTTATTCAATATTACTGAGCATAATAAATTTCGTTAATTTTAAGGTAAACTGTTGTTTTTACAAATTGTTACATTTCTTTTTAAATGTTAGAATAATAAATTTGGCTTCAGCTTATCAGGCGATATCTACTTTTATATTAAAGACTCTTGGTAAACAATAATTACCATATTGCTACTGTCATGCTAATCTAATTAATTGTCTAGTCCACATGATTTTAAGGTTATTATTTAGAAGCTTTGATTAGTTAATGGGTTGATTTAATAATATTAAAAATACTAATAATCTTAATTTTGCTTTAATCCTTGCTTTTAGCATTCATATTATAACCAAAAAATTGTGATTAAGAGATTTAAAATTATTAACAAAAATAATATTTTATTTTAGTATTATGTACAACAACTACTAGGCCTACAAGACATATTATACATATATATAAGTATCTATAGCGTTCGTAGCCCACTAGTCGTGTGATCCGGAACCCCGGGTTCAAAAGTCAGAGTTTTTTTTTTGTTTTCGCCGGGAAAAAATGCATTACGCATACCCTCCCATCGAGGGAATGGGAGGGTTATGTGGGACTCCCGTGCAGGGCAGCTGCACGGTTTACCCTCTAAAACGACCTGGCGGCACTCCCGCATCGTCTTAGTGACGGAGGACTGAGAATCGGCAGAGCCTTGGCATCCAGTAAAGTCAGTGTATAGCAAAATATTGCCTGGGCGCTACCATGTTTCGAAATAATAATAATCAAGTTTATTTCAAAAAGTAAGGTTTTAAGCTTATAAATTAACTTAAGAACTAAACTTAGTAAGGGATATTGTATTGCAGATAAATATGTATAATATCTTTAAATGCTAACATAGGCGAAATATTATGTAAAAGACAGTTTTAAGGTCATGTTGCAGGCTTTATACTAATCTTGGCGACCTGAAACTACAAAACATAGATAAGTTCCAACTTATATCTATAAATTGTGATTTGCCAGTTGCATAGTTTTCCTAGTACGTAGTTCAATAATTAGTGAATATAAACGCCTGTTATTTATTATGCAGTACATGTTTGTATAACAAATTAAATAATTTAAACACAGATTATTACGACATGTAACGCCTATTAATCACGCCTGCATTTCAATGTCTTTTTAATATTTTGCGAAAAATCTTTTTAGTGTTTACTGCGTTCTTCAACGTTGTGTTTAGGTCTCACCGCACTCTATATTTTATATTATCCTACTATAAACAAAACAATAACGGATCACAGTTTACGCTTAACTCCTAACTTCAATATAGCATGAAAAATATGCGCCATCAATTTCAGGCAAATCTCATAACTCCCTTTTGTTAAAGTTACTTATATCTGACAACATTATTTTAAGATGCTGCCGTCTTAGGCCTTTCTGAAGGATGATTTATCGTTTCCTCCGCACTTTGTAAATTCACGTTTATCCGATAGATACCATGTGGTATAATGTGATATTCAGTCAGCTTTCAATATTGTCACTAAAGATTTAATAGGACTCAGTCACTACTCGACACTGGCTAAATGCAACTGTTGTCACATTATGAAAAAAAAAAAAAGACTTAGTCACACGTTTGTAATTTCTTGAAGCCTCGATTGCCTTACCGAATCGGTTAAATTTTTTTTAACAAATCGTTTATATCAGTTATTTTCTTCATAAAATCTGGTATGAGACAATACTACATATAGTTTATATTATGTGCATACATATATGCCAAAACTGTCTGTTTTCGGTACAGGTCCCGGGAACAAAATCCTTCCCAATGCAATCATAACACCTCTAAGACTCTTCAGATCAGTTTCTTAAGATCGATGCTCTCCAAGTCATTCATAGAGCCCTAGGATACACCCTTTCAAAGCTGGTCTTAGTTAACTGCAGAAGGCCCAAGCCGAGATTAGTGCATTCGAGTCTCTCTTGAGCTAGTCTCCCACATAAACCTTAACTGATAGTTTTGAGGGTTTTTTTTTTTCTAAAAAATAAATAATTACGCAGCATGGAAACATTATCACACTAATATTACAAAGGCGAAAGTTTGTGAGTGTGTATGTTTGTTACTTCTTCACGTCTAAACGGGTGGACTGATAGAGCTGAAATTTGGTAAAGAGATAGCTTAGACCCTGGAATAACAAATAGGCAACAGTACAGCGGGTAAAACCGCTGGGCGCAGCTAGTTACCAATATTACAAGCTTTTATTTACTTTCACTTGTCTGTTATATGTCTGTCTGTCTGTAATCAAATCTTGCAAGTTAAATTTGACCCACTTCCCGGTGTCCGATTTAGCTAAAATTTTGCATGCATGTATAAATCGGATGACAATGCAATATTATTACGACATGGAGCTGATTTGATGATGGAGCGGGAAGGTGGCTATAGGAACTCCGTAATTAAACGACGTAACCCCATTGAGTTTGGGCTCATTTGATTCGTCTTGACGAGTATGGTAATAATAATAAAAGCTTATTTTTAAAAAGTGTTTTTTTAATTGCACTTGTTTTTTAAACAACGTCATGTTTTGCATCATACGAGTAACAGCGCCTATTTAGTATCAAGCCAGTTAACAAACCGCATTTAATTTGCTCAGTTCAAAGCACACGAGATTTAGGCTTAAATCAAATATTCTCAACCGTATTAACTCATATTCGTCACGCGTGAAAGATTATAGCAGCAAATTCTAATTATAAGACAGAGTATAACAATGAAATATGTGTACAATCAAGTTAGGATGAGTTTCCATTGGCTGATTTGAAGAAATCTTAACTGCAAAAGAAATAATATAACAATTTGGCGTTTATACTCCAGCAGAACAGCAGGGCTATTCACTTATCCGTTAGGGAATCGAATCGAAGACCGAATTGTCATAAATGTATGAAATGACGTTTAATGTCGTATCGACTTAATAATATTATGTCATACGTCATTTCATGACAATTCGGTCTTCGATTCGGTTCCCTGACGGATAAGTGAATAGCCCAGCAGGTTACCCTACTTGCACTGTCAGAGTCGAATCACAATGAATATTTGGTTGTGTGGTTAACTTATATGTGGCGGTTTCAGTTCGCCAAGATTAACACAACGCTTGCAACTTGACCCGACAACAAAATTTACCTTTTGAATCATCTTCACAGCTAATTGTACCAGCACCCTTATAATATTTCCACGTGTACCAACCCATTCCAATTTTACAACCCTGTCACAATAATTAAACTGATGGTGGTATTATGACTGCTGAACCAAAACTCTGAATAATCAAACCGACAAAGTTCCGAACTGTAGCGTAATTTGCATGAGCAGAGCGTTCTTACTTTATGAGTTAATTGTGCTTTATGCATCACTGTGGCAATTATATGGTTTATCTAAAATGGAGAGTTGATTTGTTTTGCTTTAAGAGTGTGTTTTTGCGTAAATGACGCGTAGAAGTAGATAAATCTTTTGAATATTATATTATTACTGGCTGCGCCCTGCTGTTTTACCCGCTGTACTGTATCCTATATGTTATTCCAGGGTTTAGCTATCTCTATACCGAATTCAGGTCAATCGGTCCACCAGTTTAGGCGTGTAAAAGTAAGAAACATCCAGACATCCATACATTCTCACAAATTCTCACGTTTATAATATTAGTAATATTAAAAAAATGTTTGAACTGAACGCTATGCATAATATTATTATTATTTTCGTTTATTAATTTACGTACAATTATGTTTCTTTCAAGCACCTAAATTGCTCGTGTTGTCATTCATTGTCATAATTATTTGGGATTAAAAACTTTTAAAAAATTGGGTTTAAGAAACTCAAATTGAATAGGTAATTCTTATCACATTGTACACAAACAAAGCTAATTTCATAGTTGCGTGGCCAACCGTTGTCGCAGTTTAGCCCAGATTCCTACAGCACTGCAGTACCTTCATCGCCCTACAGTCTACGATCGAAGGTCATGTGACAAAGGACGCTAGTGTCTTCGTTGTCAGAACTAAATAACACTGGTTCAGTGTTGCGGAAGTTCAACTAAACAGCCGATCATTAGTTACCTTTTTGGCCACATACATCGTAGTCATGTCTCGTATAGTAGTAATTTCTCTGTAGTATCCAAAAACTGAATAAATAGGGGAAGGAACGGTCATAACATGCTTCGATGTCTATGTGTGTTCCTCATAACTATGTCCCAGCTCATAATCATATCCCTAGTAACATAATTATGATACGGCTATTGTTATCTTTCATCACAACTGTCACAGTATAATCTGTCATGGACGCACCGCGTCGCACACTACCGGGTGCCATTGCAGATTGCCGTAAGAAAAAAAATCTTCAGTAAAAAATGTTTTTATGTAAATTATGATTAGATGAGCGATGTTCAGTTACTTTTTTTCCTGAACAGCGTCTATTGTAATGCTTGCTATAATTATTTTAGCCTGCGCAAATCGTGCGCCCGCTGCGTTTTCAGTTAACAAACGCCTTTTATGTGTGTGCCACTGGTGACCTCGGTTTATAAGATCCTTTACTATGTCATTTACGGTAGCAAACTAAAAATACATACTTTTAAAATAACAATATTATGTGATATGTGTATCCTTGAGAAATTAAAAAAAGGTAATTCTATGAATTTATATTTCAAAATGTATCTTGTAGTGCGAGCGAGATCGTCAAGGCGATCGTCGTAATAAAGGCTCTTAATTTATTTAGGCTAATCTAGTCCTAATAAGTAATCTGTGTTTCTCACAGTCCTGAAAAAAGATCTGTGCTAACACGAACATGTAAGTAACTCTAGACTTCAGACAATTTCAGGTCTAGCGTCGGAAACAAGCTAGTGATTTATTTAACGTGCTTTAGTACTGACCGTCCCGCTGAGCGTCTTTATTTAAGCGGTCACAGAAGAATAACATTCCTGTGTCTTTAGTTCACTGGATGTAGGTCGTAGACACTATAAATTTGTCAATTATGCATTTTTTTAAAGAATTCGTCGTATTTCTTGACAACCTTCGCTGATTGAAAATCAAATTTAATTTCATCATTGATTTTATGACATCTCTCAGAAAACAATATATACTTATAATATTATGTCATTACTTTAGGTTTTTTTTTTGCCGTAGAACCTACAAACGTTGAAGTAGACGGGTTCTCGAGTAGAGACCACGTCTTGGTAAACGTAGAGTAGGGCGCCCATGGGCGAGATGGAGCGATGATATCCGGAGGGTCGCTGGGGGTGGGTGGAGAAGAAAGACAGAGGACCGAGTTGAGCGGCGTGCCATGGGGGAGGCCTATGTCTAGCAGTGGACGAACATAGGATGATGATGATGATGTCATTAGAAGGCGGGTCTTCAACCGTTTGGACGTGAAAAGTTAACAAACATACACATCCATATTTTTGCCCTTTTGGGAGGATTCGATCATAAAACAAAATCACGTTACGTCTACTAAGTTTTTTTCTAATAGTAACAGCTAACAACTAACAGCTTACCCAATAACAAAGATGGCGCACGCAAGCGGCAGTTAACCCTCACCTCAAACAGCAGTTCCGAAGTCACAATCCGTAACTGCCGCCAAATAATGGGCTCGCTAACAATATAGCCTAAGAACTGTCTAGATTGTTTGTGCTAACGGATACTAAGTTAGTGTTAATGCTTGTGATTAGGTTTAACGCTGTGTTTTGACCTATCAAACACTAAATTTGGAATAAAATTGGTTTAGTCGATTATGCGTGGAGCGGTAACAAACACAATAACAGTCATCCATGCCTGCGTATTTAAAAGATTTTTTTTTCCACACGAATTTTACAAACTTTAGGTATTTCCAATTGATGGTAAACATGCATGCATCATCAACATCAGCCCACGTTCGTCCAATGCTAGACATAGATCTCCCCCATGGCATGCCACTCAACTCGATCTTCCGTCTTCTAATCATGCGCGATTTTTTTTTACTTTGAAGAGTGTATGAATCGTTTAATACCTAAGAGCGTTTTCCGCGACGCTTTTCAGCGCTTTAACGTCTAGGCTCGCACTAAACACATTTATCCTCTCTTACGTAATATACTAGTCAAGCCATATTAAAATCATGTAAAATTTACTAAAAATACAGAGGATCCGAGTTCCGAGATTTTGAAACAATACCTATTAAATAGCTCTAAAATTTTACTTTATTAAATCACGAAACTCTCAGCGAAAATGAACGAAGTGCAATGGGAAACTTTCTTTTCAAGTTTCTTATTAAAAATTCGGTTTGGAAGTTTAACCAGTAATGGAATTTTAACCGCAATTCGAAATGATTAACTTACGGTAGTGCGCTTCCTGCATTTAAATACTTGTTAAGTTAAATAGAACTATGAGAATAACTAAGTACAACTTGGCAAAAAAAGTCTTGAACGGAATTAATCTAATTCTTAGAATCTAAGTTTCTTGTACATAGTTGTGATGTATCAGCATAATAATATGATTGCATTTAAAAAATCCAAAGCAAAAAAATAACATTAATGCATAAATAATAAATATATATTATACATTTAAAAAAATATTTAAAGTACACATAAAATTACAACTATAATAGGACGGTGTACCTATAGCTAAACATCACGCGTCGAGCTGGTATCGTCCATCTTGTATTTTTTTTTGTTAGCCTTTTTTGTCCTAATGCGAGCAAAGGCCTCCCTTCCGTCACGCCATTCCGTCCTATCATCCAGTGCTATATTTTGCCAGGTGGTGCAATATGAGTCAAGTTCGTCCCGCCAGCGTTTTCTAGGCCTACCGCGACGACGTTTTATTTTGGATGGCGACCACATCGTTGTTATTTTGGCCTAATTGTCGTCATTCATACGGTAAATGTGGCCAGCCCAATCCCACTTCAAGCTAGCGGCTTTATCTCCAACGTCAACGATTTTGGTTTTGGATCGTAGTATAGATTTAGCTTGCATTAAAAATAAATAAAAGAAGAAACCGTATATCACTACTAATGCCAACTATAAATAGAATGTAAGAACTTTACCGCAATGCAGAGCCGTTTCATAATGCAAAATAACCGTTGAAACTTTAAAACTCGCACACCTATCTTACTAAGTATGCAAAGTGAATATTAGGCGATGCCTCAGGCTGCATCTGCTGGTCGTGATAAAACTACTACCAGATGCTCGTAATTCTAATACTTAAGTGTCTGTGGAATAAAAATCACCGAAGGGGAAAGACGACGCAAGTGTTTCTAAGTGCGCGTTTGTCAGCCTTTGTTTGGGAAGAGTAAGCAATTGTTTTGTGAAGTTGAAGAAAGAAATAATAGTGTGAATAGTGAATACGTATTGAGTTTTGTACTGATGACTTTATGGCCACTGGTACATTAGACGAAAATTAGGTATGTTGCGGTTCTGCCGCGTCGGAACGTCAAACCATCACCCCTCATTTATCTATATCCTATCCCTAATATTATAATCGGGTAAGTTTATGTGTATATTCACATTCACACAACTGAAGAAAACCATGTCGTCTATGCGGTTATTATAACAGTGATTCAGCACGATGCGACGCGATTTACCCCACCTACTTGCAATGACTGACACTGCGTTGGCCAATACCACTGGTGTTGCAGACGTCTATGATTGGCGGCCATAAAATAGCTCACAGTCACTTATATCATCTTATTCTTATCATAATATTATTGAGTATAATAATCGTTTAACATAAAACTAAAATTCGAAAATGTATCGTTCTCCTCCCATCGTATCCCGAATTGAGCTACACTTTTTGCGTATGATACATTTTTCGCTCTCACGTTTCCAAGTAATCACAATCCGCCATTCACAAAATGAATCGTACACAAAACAATACGAAATCTCATACACATAATGTATTACAATACACTGGTGTGAAATATATGGGATGCCAGTTCAAACATTCGCAACTTGGCCGGAGATAAAGTTATCTTTGCGACCCACTTTCTGTTGGCAACCCTGGATTTGAGACGAATTTGTGAAAAGTTTTGGTTTGATGGTGGTTATATATAATATGAAACCTTGGAGGGGTCAATGTGTGGATGCTCTGTATTATAATTTATACTTCGAAAAGTGTGTTTAGCTCACTCTGAACAGTAAGAAAAATAACCCCCTAAATCCGCCTATGGGTATGCGATTTGCCGCAGAGTGCTTCGGCGCACCCGCTGCCCAGGCATTATGTCGTCCCGCAGGAACACCCCTAGGTTTTTAGTGGGTATCCCCGCCGCGCCCATCTTCGGCAGGGAAGTCCCACATACCGCCTCGCGCCTCCTAGCGTAGGGTGATGATGCGTGACGCAATTTTCCTAGGTCAAAAAAGTTAGGTACGCGATGTCGTTGTTATAGCCAAACTAGGCATGTAAGACTTTCCAATAGATATCGAGAGCATTTTATTTGGCTTATAAATGCAATTTTAAACTGTTTTATCTTGAAGCTTTCCGCATAACAATACTTTAGCAATGGGAAGTAGAATTTTCCATCAATATTCACGATTTTATTAATTTGTTTCCACGTGCCCTTGCATATCGAGGGATTGCGATCAATTAGCGAGAAATGGCCGCGAATATCTGTCGTCCATTTCATTGAATCTGCGGGGGAAGATTCTTAAGGTATATTTTCACTGAAAGAAAAAGTAAAAGGTGGTGGCAAGAGCAAAAGATCGATTAAAGTGTGTTTGAGTGAAGGTTCCAACAGTACCGTATTTAAGACATCATGTTCCTGCCCTTATCCCACGTTATGTGGGGTCGAGACAACACCTCTTCCTCCTCCATTCTTCTGTCTATCATCCGTCAAATCTTTATTCACTCTTCTGGCACGCATATCCTCCTTCACACAGTTCATTCAAATCTTTTAAGGGCGTCCCCTTTCCGAATTACCACACCTATGACCATATTCATAGACTTTTTGGTTACATGATTTTCCTCTCTCCGCATAATATTATTATGTCAACGTATTTAAGATTAAATATAAACTAATATAATCATTAACTATATTTACTGATAAAGCTTGCTTTAACTTAGGCGGCATTGTGAATACAGTCAAACACTAGCGCCAAACTAGTTCAGTGCAATGTAAAAAAGTACGCAAAAAATAAAATTAGAAATGGTTCGTAATAAGCTGCTTTCGGCCGCTGATCTTTCAGTGGGAATTGACCCTTAAAGTGCTCTGAATTATTTACTTTTCTTTCACTTTATTTCTGCCCACGTCTTCTGGAAAACTGAACGTTTCCTGTTATTTTGGACTTCAAATATTTTCTCAACAGTAAATGTCACGTTTATTTTTAATGGACACCAATTAAATGTTTAATTAGCTACATTTCATTGATGAATGCTTTTTCGTTTAAGTTTATTATTTCAAAGCCCGATCAAAAAGACGTTTTAGTGAAATTCCAGAAATAAACGAAAAGTCGGTTCTAATATAAAAATAAATAACTAGCTTAAACATGTGGCTTCCCTCGCATCCATTAAAACCTCTATTAGCGGATTTCTGCGTCACAATATCAAATTCTTGTTTGGAATAATAAAAACGAACGAATCTACAAAACGAATGATAATTGATATGAATATTATTATGTAACTAGCTGACCCGCGCGCACTTCGTAGCGCGTGACAGTAAATTATTCATATATTAATGAATTTGATACAGACCATTTAATTCGATTTCCAATTCCACGGAAAAGAGGGATTCAATTTACGGGTTTTCTGCGACTTAATGGGCGTAGAATTAGTGAAGGCTGGCAAACCTTGCCAATATGTAACTACGATCGAATCACCTACTATTCAAAATGTCTATTGGACGTTTCGCCTACGTTCATAATAACTATTGGTTGAAATCAATATTGGACGATTCGCCTACGGTTAACTCAGCTACGGTCGATTGAGCTATGGTTGATTAAACTATTGGACGATTTGCCTATTTTTGACCGAACTAACGGACCGTTCACGTATTTTTAGACCACGTTTCCGGCTGCTAGTCAGGTATGACAGCTAAAAAATACTTGTTTATAGTACAGAATTCAGAAACGTGTTGTTTTTATTATGCCACTTTGCCATGATGAGGTAGATGAAAGAAGATGCCAAAATGCCTGAAGATGCCATGACACAGGATAAATAATTCAGTAATAAGAAAAATATCTGGCGCTTCGCCGGCCGCTGCCGCGGCACGCTCGCTTCGCTCGCTCGGCTCGCGCATTGTGGTCACTGTTCAAACCTAACCTAACCAACAGATTTCGGTTTGCCCTGAATACTGTACTAAAAACACGCGTAGCAAAGAATTTATAAACCGTAGGTGAGTCGTCCATAGTTGAATTAACCAATACATCAAATGAACATTGGCCGAATCGCCCATTAGTTCACATGCCCATAGTTTAATCAACCGCAGGTGAGTTGCACTGTAAGCGAGTCGTCCAATATGTGAAATGAACTTATGCGAATCGACCGTAGTTATATCGACCGTAGTTGAAACGACCGTAGGTATTATGAAACGTAACCCGTCCATGCGGGCAAAGCCATGAGAATAAGCTAGTGACTGATGTATCTGTATAACGTACAGCCTCAACCGCTAGATGGATTGGGTTGAAATTTGGAACATAGAAAGGTTTCATGACGTAGACCACTGCTAAGAAAGGATTTTGCCGTGCGGGCAAAGCCGCGAGCATAAGCTAGTAAATAATATTATGAAACATTTTTTGTGAATAATACTTAGATTTCAGAGACGTCCTGGGATAAGTCCCAGAACTATCGTTATACCTATACCACAGTACAAATTAGAACGGCAATAAATTACCACTTACACATATAGTACATCAAGATTAAATACAGTAAACAAAAATATATCAAATTATCATTTAAATCAGAAAAACTAATAAAAATACGGAATAATAACAGCTTGATTCCGTACAGTTACTCTTGACTTTTTTCCGCGTCATTTAATGGTGATCTCTTTACCGTGGGTAGACTTCCTCTGCAGGAGATCGGCTAGTACCCCAACAGTGTCAGTTATTCTGCCGCCTGAACAGTGATGTGCAGACATTACTGTGCTTCGGTAGGAGGGCACTGTGGCTAGTGAAATTACTGGGCTGAAGAATCTTAACATTTTATGACTCAGCAGTGCACCCAGAATTTAACCTTCGTTAAATCCCAGCGTTATCTCTTACCATCAGGAGAGCATCTTGCTCATCTTCTTACATCGTTGTATAAAAAAAACTAAAATGAAATTTTCTGAAATGAAACTATCATATACCTACGTACTCAAACTATTTATTATAATATATCTATCAAATTTCACCTTTCAGCTCCATCATCAGACTTCAGATCACTTCCATGTCATAAAATTATTGCATTGTCATCCGATTCCCGGTTTGCAAAATTTCTGCTCAATCGGGAACTGTGACTGATAGGTAGAGTGCTTTTCACAAAAGGAGTTCTTTTTGCGGGGCGCCACTATCGCAAATTTTAAAAGTTAGCATATTAAATAACTTTAGAATCTTCGATGTATCCTTCTGCAATCTTGTTACACTTCTAGCCACCATGGCGTTTAAGAACTGTAATATCAGCGCCTGAGTCAGCTAAGAGTGTTGCTGACGTCCGCCTCAGGCAATGCCCAGTGTAAAGATGGGAGTCCGGAAGCTGAAGAAATTTAGCAATCGTTTTTGGCATATCACCGATTTTATTGATGCCTATGGGCTGTTTTTTACTTTTTCCATTATCATAATGTAAGAAAAATCTTGAAGTTTTTGTATTAGCGGGTCGTAATGCCATATACTTGTCCACCACATTCACATATTCTTCACTAATGACGAATGATCTGTCGATTTTAGTCTTTGTATTCAATAATTTTACTAATATTAATTTGTCCGAATGCTTTTCAACGTCGTTTACCTTAAGATTCAACAATTCATTTGAGCGGCACGCACCATTTATGCCAATAATTAATACAACCTGTAAAAAATAACAATAATTTAGTTTACTTATTTTTAGATAGGTACAGTTAGATAGGTTTTCTTTGAAATAAATTAGCTTTTGTATCAATTTACTTACTTTTAAAGCGAGGTATTTACTGTCTGGTGCTTCATTCAGAAATTTTTCTATTTCAAGGTCACGTTTCGTTTTCAAGACAGCTTTTATCATAGAAAAAATGCTCCATAATGTACTGGATTTTCTTGTTTTAGATAGTTCCATGAAATATGATAGTATCACGGTCTCGGAATATGTTTTTGCATTTTTTGAGAGGCGCCAATTATTGAAGGATTCGTACGCCTTTACATACCTATTTCACTTTAGATTTTTCAGGCAAATAGCTGAACTCGGCATTCGAAACTTGTTCTTTCAACTTTTTTGGCGTAAGACAACTACCTTCATCACTGGGGTCACTCATTTCTTTGTAATTAAACAGACTATTAGATCACAAATAGAAATTTGCAAAAGTTTACAACTTAAGTTGAAAATATTTAGTTGAATCTTTACCAAGAGGTTTAGAACCAAATGGAAAATGTGTTGTGAACACCACTGTCGCAAGAAAAATGACAACTATAAGTGCCATCTCACTTACCTCATACAAAAGAGAGAGACAAAGATGGCATTTATCGATGACGTCACAACGCATTCTCCATTTGACTGTAAACTCTAAACTTCTACATCCCGCCATTTTGTATTTTTTTATTTTTATTAAAAGAGTTGCGTTCGAAATTTGTGTGTGTGACATATTTATGAAAAAAAATTGTAATAATATTTAAAAAAAAAAAACTCACTTACGACTTATTATTCTATAATAGTATATTTTATTGAGTATTTTATTTAAAATATTATTGAAAAAATACAATTTATAAAGTTAAAATTCAATAAATAACATTAAAAATTATGTGCATCTCAGTTAAATAAAAATTGTACACAAATAAGTTTCAGAACACACCAACTTTTTCATAGCCAATAAAATTGTGTTCGAAATTCAAATCACTTTGCCTCTCTACTCTCTAGAGAGCAAAAACGGCTTTTGCTCATTGAAATCGATGACCAAAGACACTATTTTCGTGCGAGAGTGGTGAAAAATTATTTATGGCATGAAGTCCAGAATTTATCGAAAAAACCGGTCAAGTACGAGTAGGACTCGAGCACCGAGGGTTCCGTACAAACCTACGGGTTTCTCCGGAACCCTAAGGAAAAGTGGGTATAATATTATATAGGTATACTGTGGGTTTTGATTCCCTTGCGAGAACTTGCGTGTTTGAAAATATGCGGCTAAAATTGCTGCTTCTTTTGATTGCGTTGACATAGATGTTTGATTTTTTTACAGCTAAAAGTTATTATAGAGCTGAGTATTTGGTATGAATTTCAATTTAATACCTGTACGCGTTCTTGAGGAAAGGGATAGTAAATACAAAATTATTAAAAATCTTTTTTTATATGATGTAACTAAAAATTTACAACTTTCGCAATTTTTCCTGTGCCTGTGATTTAAGACGTTGCTACGTACCAAATTTCAAGATTCTGAGTTAACGGCAAGTACCCTGTAGGTTTTGATTTCTTTGAGAGTAGTCGCGAGTTAAAAAATACGGCTAAAATTGCTGTTTCTTTTGAATGCGTTGAGATAGAGGTTTGATTTTATTACATTTTAAAGGTATAACAGACCTTAGTATTTGATATGAATTTCAGTTTAATACCTGCACGTGTTCATGAGAAATAAGGTAGTAAGTATGAAATTATTAAAAATATTTTTTTTTATGATATAACTAAAAATGTACAATTTTCGCAATTTTTCCTTTATCTGTGCTCTAAGGAGTTGCTTTGTGCCAAATTTCAAGATTCTAAAATGACGGGAAGTACCCTGTAGGTTTTGATTTTTTGAGAATAGTTGCGAGTTTAAAATTGCGACTAAAATTGCTGTTTCTTTTGAATGCGTTGACATAGAGGTTTGATTTTATTACAGTTTAAAGGTATTATAGACTTTAGTATTTGATATGAATTTCAATTTAATACGTTTACGCGTTCATGAGAAAAAGGGTAGTAGGTATAAAATTATTCAAAATATTTTTTTCATATGATGCAAATAAAAATTTATGGTTTTCGCAATTTTTCCTTTATCTGTGCTCTAAGTAGTTACTTCGTGCCAAATTTCAAGATTCTGAGTTTACGGGAAGTGCCCCGTAGGTTTTGATTTATTTGGTAATGTCGAAAAATTGCTGATATTTGCGACATATTCGACTATATCTTTTTATTGCGTTGGTCTAGAAGTTTGAAATTTTCACAGCTCTAAGAAGCAATGGACCTTAGTATTTCCTATAAATTTCAGCTTGTTACCTCCACGCGTTCCTGAGAAAAAGGGTCTTGACAGACAGACAGACAGACAGACAGACAGACGGACGGACAACAAAGTGATCCTATAAGGGTTCCGTTTTTTCCTTTTGAGGTACGGAACCCTAAAAATGTAATTTAGTTCCGCAAAATTCCGCGGGACCTCATTCGTGAGAAGGACTCTACCACTGAGGTGTATACCTAAAATCATAGGCGGATCCAGGATTTGGTTTGGGGGGGGGGGGGGGGGGGGGCAAGGTGCAGACGGGCAAAAATATTATAATTTTTATTACGAAAAGTGTATGTTTAGCTCGCTCTGAGCGGTTAGGAAGTTTAAACATCCATTACAATAAGTGCGCGAGCAGCTAGCTGCGAGCGCCGAAAAAAAAATTTTATTTCAGAAATATGTGCGAAATTCGTAACTCTACAATGCTTCTGGGGGTACCTTGGCCCCCTGCCCCCCCCCCCCCTAAAGCTTAAACATCCTTTATAATATGTGCGCGAGCAGCTTGCTTAATGACTCGGGGGGGGGGGGGGGGGCGGCTTGGCCCCTTGCCCCCCCTCCCTAAATCCGCCTATGATTATCTATAACACAGATAAAAGGTTCTATAATAATCATTGCAAAATTTTACTAACATTATAAACGTGACAGTTTGTGTCTGGATGTATGCCTAAATGGGTGTGAACAGATTTTATGTCTGTGTGTCTCCGGATAACCAGTGATTTTTACAAAAGATCCCCCTAGATGGAGCGCCACAATCGCGTGATTTTAAGTTAAAATATCTACAGATTTTTAACAATTCATAATTTCTCATATTTAATTTCTCAATTAAATAGGTACATAATATTTAATTAATCTAACAAATAAAAAATATATAATAAATGAAGTATTCACAGTAATTATAAATCTATTATTTAGTTCCGCTAGGTTACGCGGGACTTCTTTTCTAAAACTGTTTGCAGAATAAACGATATTTCTTTTTCTTAGGACATTAGTTCCATTATTTTCCGTGGCGCTAGCTTGTATGAAAAATAATTTACTTTTACAATGAACTGTAAATGAATTTTTCTATTTATCTTCAGATGATTTTACATGTTTTAGAAATTAAAAATAAGCAGCAAAAAGATATTTATTACTGATATTTACACGCATCATGCGCACATTAGATTATTTTCCGCTGGCGCTGATTCATTTGAGAAATAAGTTACATTTACTAATTTAAATGAATTCTAATTTGTTTGGCTACTATATAGCATCAAAGTACTCGTCAAGACGAATCAAATGAGCCCAAACTCGATGGGGTTTTTTCTTTTAATCACGGAGTTCCTATGGCCACCTTCCAGCTCCGTTTCGGACCCTGGTTACTATATAGTATCAAAGTACTCGTCAAGACGAATCAAATGAGCCCAAACTCGATGAGGTTTTGTCTTTTGATTACGCGGTTCCTATGACTACCTTTCTTGTTTATTAGCATTTTATATGCGAATCTTTAGATTGATATAACTCTTTTATTTATGAACCGATTTGACTAAAACCAAGACTAAGGTTCAAGTAGAGAAAACTGCAACGTATTAGTGAAAATTTTATTCAAATCGGTGGTGTTGTTTAACCACACCAGTGACACAAACTATTTACAAATTTAGCCCAAATTAAACTAAAGGTCAACCACAAGTTTACAGGAACACCAATAGATGGCGTCTGTAGCGTTTTTGGCACTATTTTTTTTTGAATTGAATTTACTTTATATTCTATTACTTTTATTTCGAATTTTTGATGTAAATTAGGGGCGATGTGTCTGATATAAATGATTATTATTTATTTTATTATTTTATTTTACGTTTCCCTAGGAAAAATTGACAAAATGTTTTACGAATTAGATCGCGCAAGCGACTTTTTCGCGTCGTTTTGTTCATATGCGTATTTTCACAATTCACCTTAGTAAAGGATCACAATGAATGGGGAGAAATTTCCATTCTTATTATATGTATGGATTAAACAACAATACCGGAAACCGAACCGAAACTATTGACCCGATAAGCTTCCATTTAAAACAAAGAAGTTTTTAGTGAGAAAGTCACAGGGTACAAAAAAGGTATTTTTGGTAAAAAGGAACGTTTTGTTTAAGTTTGAACATCGTTAAATACAGAGTTAAGGATTATTTTTACGTTGAAGCGCTAACGTTTTTTTCCTCCATAATTCATCGTTCACAATTTTTTCACTATAAAATTATGAAAGCTCTCGGAGTTAAGATTCGCTTCAATGGCTATTAAAACACGATCGACAAGAACTTCTCAAAATTAATTAATGGGTTTATTAGAAAAATTGGCGCAAAGCCAGTGTTGAATTACCATCCTCCTCAGACCCAACAAAAAATCGCCAAAAGATTTAAAGAGGGCTCTTAAATTTGACACCCTTCGTAATAAAATTCAACGTGAAAATAAATATAATTTTTGACTCGCATTTTTTTAAAGATTCATATACACTTGGGGATAATACGCGGGATCAAGCTAAATTATTCTTAAAACAGACTTTACACACTTGATTTAGGTACTGCGATACCATTAACTATACCACCACTTAGCAAATTTAGCAAGCTGAAGTGGCAATGGGCAGGCCACATAGCGCGGAGAGCGGATGGCCGATGGGGTCGAAAAGTGCTCGAGTGGAGACCGCGGACTAGCAAACGAAGCGTAGGACGTCCACCCACAAGGTGGACAGACGACCTTATAAAGGTCGCCGGAAGACGCTGGATGCAGGTCGCTTTCAACCGGTACATATGGAAGTCTAAAGAAGAGGCCTATGTTCAGCAGTGGACGTCTTACGGCTGAGATGATGATGATGATACCATTAAACAATCACATATTAATATGAATAATGAATAGCTTCGTTGGTAGGTATAGGTGTAAAATATCGGTACACATTAGTACTTTTTACAAGCTTTTATTTACTTTCACCTGTCCGTTGTCTGTCTGTCTGTAATCAAATCTTGCAAGTTTAATTGATCCAGTTTTTTTATTGGATTCTGATTGAACTAAAATTTTGCATGCATGTATAAATCGCATGACAATGCAATATTATTATAACATTGAGCTGATCTGATATGGAGCTGGAGGGTGGTCATAGGAACTCCGTAATTAAACGACGCAAACCCATCGAGCTTAAGCTCATTTGATTCATCTTGACGAGTACTTTGGTGCTAGATGGTAATCATAATAAAAGCTTGTTTTTAAAAAGACTTAAAATGTCACTTGGTAAAGTCTAAATATGTAAAAAACATCTTCATATATATTTTTTTAAAATGTTGTTAAGCCCGAATTTGGCCTGCGTTAAATAGAATGTAACAAAACTTGTGGTACGAGTGGTTGTTTTAATCTGTTTGCACCATATTGCAGCCCAAAAAATATCAAGCGTATAGAGTCAAGAATATCAGCATAATTTCGAAAATGACCCAACATGTGTTAAAGGCTTTATAGTGACGAATAAACGAACTGTCAAGTTATCGAATATTAAAACTATTTTTCATTTTCGTTTTGCAATGGGTCGACTCAAGGGCTGAAAGGATAACGTCCAATTGTAAGGGATTATCTTTACTCATGTCTCATTTTTAAGACCGATGATTTAGTATGAGCTTCTGTGTCAGATTGTAAAATTATAGAGGCATCGTTAAATGCACGCTAAAGTTTGCACGCTTTCACCATATGCGTATATGGGTGATAATTTGGCCGTAAATTAAAACATTACAACAAATTAACTACATTAAATAAAAATAATTTGACGACCTCTGTGGCGCGGTGGGCTAATACCCGCTTGCAACGTAGAAGGTTGCGGGTTCGATTCCCGCATGAGGCAAATATTTGTGTGATCCACAGATATTTGTTTCTGGTCTGGGTGGTTTTCAATATCTATTATAAGTATGTATTTACAAAAGAAAAGTATAATAAGTATTATATCCGTTATCATAATCACCATAATACAAGCATTAAGTTGCTTAGTATGGGGTTAGGTGGCGCTGTGTGAATTGTCCTGAAATATTTATTTATTATAAATGAATTAAAAAAAACGGTTTATAATCGCTCTTCTCATATCTCGCTTATCATTAAAAACGATTTTACAATTTTCCTGTAACACACGGGACACAGGTTCATTCCAAAGATCCCCAACAAAACGCCATCAACTTTATTTATCCACTTTCGTCCATCGGCTCATAGGTGAACAGTCAGGACCCGTACATCTCAAAAGGTAGGCTACATTAGCAAACGGGTCACGTTTGGGCACACTTATCGGCCGCTCCAGTAATAAAATGAATTGCGGACAAGCGCTACCTACGGCCACTTGGGTCGTTCGGCCCTTCACCTGCAATTAAAGTCGCTACGAATTATGCTCAGGGTTTTTAGATAGTTTGATTACGTGAAACGTGGAGCTGGTTTAGTTTTGACCTTGAGCTTTTGCTGTTTAGAATCTAGAATTTAAAAAGTATATATACTTTTTTGTCAAAAATTACTACAAAAATACTATAACTACATAGTCATAATACAAAGTCGCGTCCCACTGTGTGTTTATCCCTAGTATGCTTTGATCTTTAAAACTACGCAACACAACAAAAAATTGTTAACAAAACCAACGTGAAATTTAAAAAGTATATTATTCAATACAAGAATATCTGAATGACAAATCACTATAATTATTTTCATGACATATTATCTATTGTATGACATTTGTATTACATAGCAATAACTAATCTGACATTATAATTATTTTGACTTTCTTTTTCATAATGAATATGTAAAAATAATTTTAATCGTATTATAATTTTAAAATGAATATTTGCATGTCACCAAGGCAGAATATAGCTGACCATTATACTGTTTCTACCAACTAGACAAACCTGTATTCGCAAATAAAGAAATTTGTATTTGTATTTATAAAAAATATACTTACGCCATCAGAGCCAACAAAACCATTAAGCATTGAAAAAACCAAAAATATACAAAATACCAAAAATATTCAAGCTAAAAAGGCCTCACCCAAGTTTCCAGAGCCAAGTAATTTTTCAACCCCGGTATCGAGTTTCCAAGATTGTAGTGTGATCTCCCAAGCCTGGAGGATCTGATTTACTACCCCCAAGGGAGGCTTCGAGCCCAGATAAGTAATAACTCCCCATCATATTTTTATAACACTTTTTTGTATTAGCGTTTTAAGAAACACGAGATTTATGTATCGGCCGATACTTTTTGCGAAATGGTGTTGGGACCACTTAGAGTAAAAGGGCATGTGTGGGATATAGGTTAGTATGTTATTCGTGTTTCGACCGACTAGACTTTAAAAAGGAGGTTATCCATTTGATATGTATGTTCGTAATATTATTGCATATTACGAGTATATTAACGAGCGTCAAGATGGCGGGACCAAGTCTTGACAAAGGATAATCTTACTATTATTTTCCAAAAATGTGTGTGTTCTCAACTAAAAAAACCGGTCAAGTACGAGTAGGACTCGAGCACCGAGGGTTCCGTACAAACCTACGGGTTTTTACGGAACCCTAAGGAAAAGTGGGTATAATATTATATACTGTGGGTTTTGTCACTCCCTTGCGAGTACTTGCGAGTTTAAAAATATGCGGCTAAAATTGCTGTTTCTTTTGATTGCGTTGACATAGATGTTTGATTTTTTTACAGTTTAAAGTTATTATAAAGGTGAGTATTTGGTATGAATTTCAATTTAATACCTGTATGCGTTCTTGAGGAAAGGGGTAGTAAATACAAAATTATTAAAAATATTTTTTGATATAATGTAACAAAAAATTTACAGTTTTCGCAATTTTTCCTGTGCCTGTGATTAAAAACGTTGCTGCGTACCAAATTTCAAGATTCTGAGTTAACGGCAAGTACCCTGTAGGTTTTGATTCCCTTGAGAGTACTCGCGAGTTAAAAATACGGCTAAAATTGCTGTTTCTTTTGAATGCGTTGAGATAGAGGTTTGATTTTATTACATTTTAAGGGTATAATAGATCTTAGTATTTGATATGAATTTCAGTTTAATACCTGCACGCGTTCATGAGAAATAAGGTAGTAAGTATGAAATTTTTCAAAATATTTTTTTATATGATGTAACTAAAAATGTACAATTTTCGCAATTTTTCCTTTATCTGTGCTCTAAGGAGTTGCTTCGTGCCAAATTTCAAGATTCTAAGATCACGGGAAGTACCCTGTAGGTTTTGATTTTTTGAGAGTATTTGCGAGTTTAAAATTGCGACTAAAATTGCTGTTTCTTTTGAATGCGTTGACATAGAGGTTTGATTTTATTACAGTTTAAAGGTATTATAGACTTGAGTATTTGATATGAATTTCAATTTAATACGTCTACGCGTTCATGAGAAAAGGGGTAGTAGGTATAAAATTATTCAAAATATTTTTTTTATATGATGCAAATAAAAATTTATGGTTTTCGTAATTTTTCCTTTATTTGTGCTCTAAGGAGTTACTTCGTGCCAAATTTCAAGATTCTGAGTTCACGGGAAGTGCCCCGTAGGTTTTGAATTATTTGGTAATGTTGAAAATTTGCTGAAATTTGCGACATATTTGACTATATCTTTTGATTGCGTAGGCCTAGAAGTTTGAAATTTTCACAGCTCTAAGAGGCAATGGACCTTAGTATTTCCTATAAATTTCAGCTTGTTACCTCCACGCGTTCCTGAGAAAAAGGGTCTTGACAGACAGACAGACAGACAGACGGACAACAAAGTGATCCTATAAGGGTTCCGTTTTTTCCTTTTGAGGTACGGAACCCTAAAAACATAACCTAAACCTTTTAACTGTCGCACCTAAATATAGACACCCATGTCTGTCACGGATTGGCTTGTTCAGCTACACGAAAAAGTGCAAAACGCATAAAACATACAACACACACACACACTATATCAACACACTTTAGATATTCGTTTTTGAAAACTAACGTGTTATCCATATTACTATGTAAACAAACGACTAAATCCTCACGGATATAATGGTCGAAGCTAGGCTCGACCCTGCGTTTCGGACAATTACGATGTCCTTCAGGGTCGAGCCTAGCTTCGACCATTATATCCGTGAGTTTTTAGACGTTTGTTTACATAGTAATACTTTATATATTGTTTAAATCGTCAACCAAAACGTCTTTAAAAAAATTACAAAAATAAGGGACTGCGCAGACGGCACACTTTTTGTACGATCGAGTCTGCGGCGTACAAAAAGTCTGCATGGCGCGCAAAAAGTCTGTTGCGGATTTTTCACAGACTCAACGCACACGACGCACATCTTCGATCATTCTGTCGGCAGAGCTGTAGAGACGTAGACAGGCCCGGATTTAGCCAAAATGCCGCCCTGGGCAGTGAGAAAATGCCGCCCCCCTCCGCCGAAATATTATTTATAAACGCTCATCGGCTAGACATTTTGCTAAGAAATTTGTTGTCGAGTTCTTTCATATTATACGTAATTATGAATATTTATAAAAAAAAATATACATCTAACTACGAAAGCTGTGTGTATAGCTTGCTTTGAAAAAGAGAAATTATAATTGAGAAATTTTATAATGCTAACTACAATAAGACCGCTGATTGTGAATTGTGACACATAGATTATAATACCGGCTTTTTATGTTTAAGTTTATTTTTCAATGTTTCAATAAAGTGTTTTATCTACCTATCTATCTGTCTACGACAGGTGTGCGTAAGACTCGCTTGGAGTGGCAAGAAAATTATAATATTATGTTGACTAAAAAGACTGCGAGCGAGAAAATTTTGTATATTTGACTACACAACAGTGGGCGCATACTTCACCCTAAGTGCCAAAATCGCTGTGAGCACCGAGAAAATTTTGTTTTTGTGACTATATTAAACAATGGATGCATAGTTTGCTCCGAGTGTTAAAATAAAAAAAAAATATTATTCAAAGCGCGAGAAGCTAGCTGCGAGCACCAAGAAAATTTTGTATATCTGACTGCAAAAAGTGAGTGCGTAGTTCGTTTTGAGTGCCAAAAATAAAAAAAAAGAAGGCGAGCAACTAGCTGCAAATGCCGAGAAAAGTCTTGCTACGAAAAGTGGACGGATAGCTCGTTTGGAGCAAAAATCTTGAGTTTGTGTGGCCAGTATTCCAGACTTCTTATTATGAGCGCAAAAAAAATTTATAATAATAACCAGTGTGATTGAGAATACAAATTTTAATTCAACGTCGGATGTTTATGGATTGAATATTTTTTTCTCGTTTCGAAATTTGCCGCCCTCAGTAAATTTGCCGCCCCCTGAAAATTTGCCGCCCTGGGCACTCGCCCCGAATGCCCCTAGTGTAAATCCAGGGCTGGACGTAGACGCTATGGAAATCGTGCAGAGATCGCGAAGTATTATTTTGTACATGAAGTACAGAAAAAGAAGAAGAAAGAAGCGTTACGTCCACCACTAGCAAATGCAGATTGCAGACTAAAATGTGTGCCGTCTGCGTTAGCGCGCGTTGAAGCAAACGTTCTATTTTTTTCACACACTTTTTGTGCGGAGCGGCGCGACGCGGCGCGATCCGGTCTGCCCGAATTACACGGATTATTTGTGTGCCGGACTTTTTGCGCGTCGTGTGCGTTACAGCATATAATTGCATAGGTTCTATTTTCACAGACTAAAAAGTGCGTCATGGATAGTCTGTCGTCTGCGCAGCCCCTAATTGGTCCTCCAAATAAAGTCGGATTTTAATAATTCTTTTTTTTATTGCCAAAACAAATTGGATAGCTAAATATAAACATAACACTACAATTAGATGTTTTTAGGGAAACACATAAGCAGATATTTTCCCTTCAAATAAATTTGCCCTCAGAATTGATCGGAAAAATGTCAAAGAATTGCAGAAACAAGTAATATATTTTTTTTAATGGCAAATGCCTTTATTGAGAAAAACAAACTAACAATACTACAGCTACTACAGCAGTTAAGAACACTTTTATTAACCACAGATCGGCCACAAGCCGAACTACAGAAAATCCAAGTGCTCCAAACCACTGTCAGATGGCAGAGTGCCCAGAATGCTGGCAGCATTGCCACGTTGAATGGCAATACTTATACGTTGGGCCAAATATACCCCAGCATTTTGGTCACATGTCGCCTCGACCTATAATATAAACCTATATATTAATATATAATATAAACTACTAAAACAGTTAAACATAAAAGCATTATTCAAACACGCACTACAAACTCAACTAAGACTTTTAAACATATTCCAAGTTCATCAAATCTTTCACAAAATTGTCTTATTTATGGGGAGATAGGAATGGCCACTTTCAACTCCCGAATGGCGTTTTTAAGGTCCCCGGAGTATTTTTAAGTGGTTTTTATAATTGGATCGGGGTAGTTTAGAGTTGAGTCTATGCGGAAGCTGTAAAGCTAGATCCCTTCTATAATGTGGTATGGGATAAAAACCCGGGGGAATGGATGAATTAAACGTACAGCGCTCGTACTTCGTAAAGCTTGGACTTGTTTTGGGGTCACTAGTATGGCGACTTAAAAAATAAAATGAAAACATGATTTTACTTAGTGATGGTTCGTTTTGTGGGGTTACCTCACCGACAAAATCGATCTATTTTTTTTTATTGAGTTTAGGACCCTTAAAGTATACACTAAAACGTAAGTCCTTAACTCAAAAACCTGTTATATCCGATATATCTTATGTTATATATCTGATATTTGTATTATGATAAATATCCGATATACATCCAATTTATTAAGATATTGATCCTTTGAACCCTGCAAAAATTATCTTTGTTTTTGAAACGAAGTATAGTTAGTAGTAGCTATTGTTTGAGGATGGATTGCGAAATTGTTTGTTAGTACGTATCTTGAAAAGGATAGTCAACAAAAATTTTATTTTTGTCAGTAGGTAATGTGGATTATTAAAAAATATTAAACACGTATTTTTATTTGTAAATCTGATAAAAAATGTGAGAGATACAACGCAATAAAGTTGTTTTCTGGAAGAGACGACGTCACTGTGTGGTAATTATATTTTGAAATCGATTCTTAATCGAATTCCTATTTCAAATCGAATTCGAATTGTAATTTATTCAAACAGATTAATGATTAAAATTAACAGAAAACCTCAAACGGCAGAAATATGCTAATCTGGACAGAGCTCACATGTTTTTGCCGTTTGGGGTTGAAACTGTGGGTCCATGGGGACCGGCAGCTTTGGAGCTGTATAAAGAACTGGCCAAACGTTTGGTGGAGGAATCAGGTGACCGGAATGCTGGCTTGTATTTTGCACGAAAAATAAGTATATGTATTCAGCCAGCATTCTGGCTACCTATCCCTCCACCATAGGTTTATTAGATTTAAATTTAGATTAAGTAACTGTAATTCGAATGAAAATCTTTTTTATTTAGCGTACATATTCTAATACTGACTACTAAAATTAATAAACAACTGGTTTATTTTAGGAGCATTTGTCGCAGATTTCATAGCTCCAAAGTTACAGCCATCATTATGTTTACGCACAATTTAAAACGGCGTGGAGTAATGAATATTGCCGTCCGGATAAATGTGTTCTGTGCCAATAGAACAAACTCGCTCCCTTCGTATTATGTTCATTGTTTTAACTGTTCGTTACTTAATAACATTCGCTGTTATGTGCGATGTAAATTAATATTGATCCACGTTTGTTTTATTACTCCTTCTGTGAAATGTGTAGACATGGCGTTTAAACTGAAAGTCATTTAAACAGAATTAGCACTAACCTAAAAGTATTGATAGCACTAACCTACAAATAATAATAATAACCTAAAAGTAAATACTAAATTATTCTAATAATAGAGATCGTTAATCTGTATATTTAAATATATATAAAAGGAAAGAGTGACTGTCTGACTGACTGATCTATTAACGCATACCCCAAACCACTGAACAGATTGGGTTGAAATTAGGACCACAGATAGTTCTTATAAGGTAGACTTCCGCTAAGAAAGAATTTTGCTACGCGGGTAAAGACGCGAGCATAAGCCATAAATATTATAATTTTTACACCCTATAAGGAATTTTTTCTATTCTCCTGAAACAGGTATTTCATACTAATTCTGGTATCCTGCTAATTTTAAAAATTTAAAAGTCGACACGTCTAAACAACGGAATCGATTTAACTTGAATTTAGTGTATACCTCTAGATAGCTTAGACCATGGAATAACACATTTGTACTGTGTGCTTAAATCATCTACAATAGATGCAAAGGCCTATGATGATGTAGCGTGCGATGTAGCGTCCGTGGCCCAGTGGTTATTGGTCCGGCTTTTCATCCGTAGACCCTGTTTCCTATAAGATATGTAGGAGGCAGTCGTTAGGTCATGTTGCAGGCCCTGTAGTAATCTCGGCGACCTGAAACTGCAACATATAGGTTCGCCACACAACCTATAAATTGTGATTTGACTCTGACAGTGTAAGTAGGGTAACCTGTTCTGTTGGAGTTTAAACCCCAATTATTATGATGATGATGAGGTACCTTTAGCAGGTAAAACCTTACAGTTTAAAGCAAAACACCTCATAATTTACTAAATTTTCCCTACACTTTACCTCCCCTCAAATTATTTGACGTTCTCAATAAAGCTTTAAAATTAAAACAAGTTTTCACTAACAAGTATAAAGTAGGTTAGAGAAATGTTTTGTCTATTTAACAGCACAAAGGGTACTTAATAATAAGCTTCTTCTCAAGCATCCTATGAGTCAAAGGGACTTCAATTAAGGTAAAAACGGTACACTGCTTGACACGGAATCCAGCACATAATTATAACGTTGTTGTATCTAATTTAATTGGATGATTCTTTTGAACTTATTTTATAATAATGATGTTGTGATGAAATTTTGTGTCAGCAATAATTGAATATGAAAAAAATTGTGGAAATGTTATTTTTCCAGAGGGCGATGTCAGTGACTACGTTATTCATCTATCTAAATATACTCGTATAAAAGGAAAGAGTGACTGATCTATTAACGCACAGCCTAAACCACTGGACGAATTGGGTTGAAATTTGGGACACAGATAGTTTTTATGACGTAGACCTCCGCTAAGAAAGGATTTTGCCACGCGGGCAAAGCCGCGAGCGTAAGCTAGTACAATAATAAATGTCTTATTTATATCTGTTGACATTTTTATGAAAATCAATACGAAATCGTTATTTTTAGTTCATTTAGCTTCGTTGCGTGAGCTGCATCTGACCGCCTTAAATTAAACCTTTTAAAAGGAAAGGGCAGTCAGTAAATAAGTGGTTTTACATGGGTTGTTTTTCATGTAGCGTGAATCGTCAAAAAACATTGTCAAACTACAATTTTTGTTTGCTCCAACCATGTTTTTGGTTTCCATAACCGAAGGAAGAAAGCACGTACAACAAAACATAATAATATCAATATTCATCAAAATCGCCGAGTTTTTTTTTGAATATTGTCATGCTTTTGTTGAATGTTTATCAAAACACGTGCTGTAGACGCTTTGCTCTGTTAGTAAAGTTTTTTTTCAAAGACTTATTTTCAAAGTGTTTTTAAATTATAATTATTTTATCACCAAATTTACACTTAACTCTTGCAAGCTAATGTACGTGCCTCACCTTGACAGAAGTGTAAAATTACTGTCAGTGTTTGCAAAGTTAGGTAAAGTGTGCGGGCGAATTTAAGTTTGGAGTTATTTTGAAGAAGAAAATGAGATTACATTCAGTTTATGGTCCGTCATTGTGAGTAACGGCGCAGATTAGAGTAGGCGTTTGTTGAAAGCTGTCTGCTCAAAAATGTTGTGAAATAACCTTCATAGAATATTCAAGACAATTTCTTGAGTTAAGATTTGTTATATCATACTTTTATTATTACTTTTTAGAAAGATGCAGGGACAAAGAAGTCCAGGAAGAAGAACATCTTGGCTTAAAAATCTACGCCAATGGTACTGCAAGGGCACGCGTTCCCTATTTAGAGCTGCTGTGTCGAGGGTTCAAATTGCCACGATGATCGCCAACCTTCGTTAGAAGATAGCACCCAAAGAAGAAGAAGATAGGACAACTAGCTTATAAACTAAACATCGCATCGGTTCTCATAATGTAATTTAAAGAATCTTTTTGTAATTAACAGTAGGAGAGGCTCTCTCTTTGAAGTCACTCCCTGATGACTAAGGATTGTGGGCATTACTAGCCGAAAATGCCGGTGCAGTGATACGACTTTTGGTCTGCAGACATCGGTGAGTAGAAGAGGCAAATTGCAACAAAAAAAAAGTTTGAAATAAATAATAAAAATATGGTTAGTTTTGCTTGTATACATATGTTTTCATTTTACCTATTTAGTGAGTACTGTTGAAAAAGACCCATTCTTAAAATGTAACCTAAAATCCACTAAACCTAGGCCTATCTAAAATACTAGGCGATCTTTAAAGATTTTTAATAAATGCAAAAACACACAAGGGTCCCAAATAACAAGTAAAAGTAACATTTGAGAGGCTGCCAAAGACTGCGTACTCTACGTAATACGTCTCCAGTCGTAACAAGTATGTTACGCTCGAGATCACTTGGCGTAGTATCAAAATATACCTCTGTACCGCTTAAATATTCTCTAGACTAGGCAAGGGCAGATATCGCGCACTGACAATCATCATTTTCCTGCCTTTATCCCACACTAGGTAGGGTCGCCATAACACTTTTTTCCCTCCATTCTACTCTATCATTCGTCATATCTTCATCCTCTCCCCTAGAACGCATATCCTTTTTCACACAGTTCCTCCAAATCTTTTTTGGACGCCTCCTTCCCAGATTTCCACCTATCGCCATATTCATGGACTTTTTGGTCACATGATTTTCATCCCTCCGCATAAAAGGCTTATTACACCTGCTAAATTTAGAAGCCTAAATTCAGTTGCCACTGAATTAAGTCAAGTGTAATCACATTTAGCATCCTAAATTTAGGAGATAGTATCGTTCATCCTAAATTAGATTCTAAATTTAGTGACTAAATTCAGCCAAGTGTAATAAGGCTTTAATACGAGTATGGCCATACCAAATACCAGGCCAATCTTCCACTCTTTTATTTCTCTGTCACTGGTGCAAATTTCAGGCTTCCCCTCACGTACTCATTTCTGATTTAGTCCATTATTATCACTTCACACATCTACCTCAACTTCGCGCACTGACAATGTGTAGTTCATTAGATCAATTTTGTATGCAATAAAGCTAAAGTAATATTAATCCCCGTTCTTGTCCTATTTCTGGGCAAAAGTCTCCCATTCCGTCACTCTCTGTTAGGTCGAGGGCCTCGATTGTTCCAGTTGATACTGTGAGAGTTCTTCCCGCCATTTTTTTTTTTGCGTTTTTTTTTCACCTGCTGGTTCTGATTACGCCAAGCGTTGCCGGTGGCCACGTGATCGTTATTTTTGTTGAAACTCTCAGGTCTTTTGGGAATGAGAAATCCATAAAAAGTAGTGTTCTTTTATTTATTTATAAGAAAACCAACAACTAAAAATAAAACTTAATAATAATTTACAGTTTATACGCCATACAGCCAATTATTAAAAGTTCACACGTATACATATAACACAAATTTACTTTACTGGCATCTATCTACTGGCCCTCTTCACTCCTCTCCCGACTCTCGTAGCGGACGTGTACCTACAGTATAGTACATACAGTGTATAACAAAGGATTAAAAAATATTTTACAATTCGCTTTGGATACTATAATCAGGTGTTTTAATTATGTGCGTCACCGTGCCCCCTTAATAATTTTGGCCCAACGACCATGTGTCAGATATGGTCAGCCCATTCTAATCAGTAAGACAAATGCTCGGCATCAATTTCGTCTATTTTGAAGCGCGGTAGCTGCCCTCATTACTGCAGTGTGTCACTCCGCTGTTACGTAGTGGGTTAGCACGTTGAATTGTTTTATTTGGACAGTTTTGTGCTGTGTTTATTTTTGGTTGCGTTATGTAGAAAAGCTGGTGGAAAATGCGCGCCGAATTCTGCTAGAACGTACTCGTGTTTTAATGGGTAAAACTTTTATTTTACATACATGAAGTATAGTATAATAAAACATACCTCTAAGATGTCGAAGTACATAAAACTTTATCATCATCCGGAGCCCTCTACCTACTTCAGACTATCTTACCTACTTCAGACTGGTTTTAGGTATCTATCTAATGCCAGTGTCAATGTCGTCCATGTGTTATCCACAGCTTTGACTAGTACATTTACAATCGACCTATCTTGCTCATGGAAGAACGATAGATATTCCGTTTCCCAATCGATCCTGCCGTTTAAGTGTTAAAAGAAATAAACATTCATTCATACAAACTTTCGAATGTATAAATATACAAATACATTTTTTTTATACTAAATAGGCCTACGTTTGACCACATCCCACCTGATGGAAAGTGAAAATGCGGTCGACGATGGATCACATAAGAGACGTGCCTAGAAAGGTACCTATTCACTCGTGCCTTGACATTCATCTACTACTAACATTGTTATGTTAGTAGGTAGTAGATGAATGTGTTTGTTACCTTCTTTCTTAGACTGTTCAAGCGATTAAGCCCAAATTTGGTATAAAGGTAACTTTGACCCTAGAAAAACACACTTTTTCTTTTTTGTGGGTAAAACCCCATGCACACCTGCTTACTATAATAAAAATATGCTTATGCTTATATTGTGATTTTTTTTATCTAATATTATAAGTTTCTCTTTTTCCCGGTAAAAGCCTATAGAACTTCCATTGAATTAGAATTAAAACTCGAATTATACAAAAACAGGTATTGCAAACGAGCCGTGCGAACTCCAAAGGTTTTTACCATAAAGCGGACGATTCAAGTCGATTCTTTTAACTTTTTAAGTAATTCCGAAAGCTTTTGCGGTAACACAATGTTAAAGGAGTGGCAAGTTACGTTGTTATGTACTTTAGATGCGATTGATCCAAACTTTTCTACCGATTATTCGGTTTTAAGAGACTTTGTCTTTTTAATTTAAACTTTTACTTACTTCCATATTACACCATGACTAGTATAAAACTATAACTGTAAAAAAAATAAGTAAGTATAATTAATGAAAATTCTGATATCTTACTTCCTACTCACTATAATATATCCTAAATATTATAAACGTGAAAGTTTCAAAGAATGTATGGATGAAAGAATGTATGTATGTGTCTCTTCCACACCTAAACCGATGAACCGATTGAGCTGAAATTTGGTATAATCCCAAATAGGATACCAATATTTTTTTTCACTTTTATAATTTTGCTCGAATGAACTATTGCCAATGAACGTTTGACCAACTTAACGTTAGGTTGCTTCGAATTTTATCAAATAAACTGTGACGCGGTCATTGTGACTGTGTTCCGGCATAATTTTCAGTGAAGCCATTTATCCCGCATTCTAGGTTTAATCTGTTACCATCTACGGCCGTATCCTCGCTTAAGAGCAGACGAGATTGTGGCTAAAGGCTAACCTATAACTAATAAAAATACTCTTTACCTTCTTACATATCCCATAAAAACTTTTGAATTTTTTGGGTCAATGTGTACCCTAACTTTTACTATATGTACAAAATTGTCGACTTAGTGTACCTTTTAAAAGCTTGTATCTCAAATATTCCCAGTAGCCGTAACAAAACTTGTCTCATACCAGTAAACTGTTTGTTTTTCTACTTCAAACACTTTTAGCACTTACTAGGTTTAAACTAAAACTTACCCGTCTGTGGCTAGAGATTAACGCTTGGTTAGCTTGCATTCTTTTCAACTATTTGCTTTCACGATTTTTAACGGACTTTGAGAAGTAAAGAGGTTCCTTTTTGGAGTGTTTTTTACTGACTTTAAAATTCAACGTCTCTCCACCACATGCTTATTAGATTAGATTCAGTTATTTTGTATTTGTTGTATTTATTGAAATTAAACTAAATATAATTTGCAAACTATGTTTTATTGAGAATTGACAACAGACCACAGAGCATAGAGTTGAGCAAAAAATTACAGAGCATCTAGTGATGTGCCAATAAATTAGGGATGAGAAAAATAGGTAACGAGGAAGCTATTTACAACTAATAATATTAAATTCAACACTCTCACCAAATAGCATTCCTCATACAAACTTGAAAACAAAAACTTAACAAAGAGAAACAAACATACTATTTCTTTAGTTATAATAAGACTGCAAAGAAATATAACATAGGCACACTAAAACAGTATGTGTTAGGTATTTAGATTTCTAAAACATAATAATTTTAATATAAATACTCTCACCCAAATAAAAATATCTAATATCTTTTGAGGCAGTTAGACAATACTTTAACTTAAATTTTAAACAGATAAAACACATAATATGTTACTCTATGTACTTAACTTGAGCTTAAAATACCTATTTTATTTCTTAAGTACTGAAATCTAACTTTAGGAAGAGCTTTAGTGAACAGATCAGCATATTGTTCTTTGCTACAAACATATTTTAAATCAATTTGCTTTTCTACATATTTCTCTTTTATAAAGTTATATTTTACATCTATGTGTTTACACCTTTTATGATAGTCCTTATTTTTTATTAAACAAATTGCACTTTGATTGTCTATGTTAACACATACTAAATCTTGTTTAAATGCACTTATATCACATAATAATTGTTTCAACCAGATCGCTTCCTTGGTGGCTGAGCAAGCAGCCATAAACTCGGCCTCGGTCGTGGATAAGGCAACACTTTGTTGACGTTGTGTAGCCCAAGTTATGGCGGCTCCATTTTTTATAAAAACATATCCAGTTATTGAACGACGTGTGCTTGTGTCATTGGCATAATCTGAATCGCTGTATGCTTGAAGCATGGCATCTTGTGTAGATGTATAATGCAAACCATAGCTTATTGTTTCCTTGAGGTATTTCATAATCTTTTTGACAACATTCCAATGTGTGTGATCATAGCAATTTAAATATCTACTTACCAAGCTGACGGCATACATGATATCAGGCCTGCTTACTATTGCTAGATGCATGAGTGATCCAACAGCCTCTCTATATGGAATGTTCTTGTCAGAAGCCTCGATACCCTTCTCTAGAGCTGTATGGGGATCAACTGGAATGGAATTAGGATTAGCATTATACATCTCAAACTTGTTCAGTAGTTTTTCTATATATTTGGACTGATGAATGTATATAATATGTCCTTCTGACTTTTCAATTTGCAATCCAACAAAATTTTTAGGTTCACAACATTTTATTTCAAATTTGTTCTTTAATTCAGCTAAAACAATGTCCAGTGATGCTTTTGATTTTGAAAACAAAAGTCCATCATCTACATACAATAACAAGAACACTTTGTTATTGTTTACATTTCCTATATAAACACACTTATCTGCATGACTATTCTTAAAGCCAAATTTCTTCAGTGTAGAATCAAATTTATGATTCCAGCACCGTGGTGCCTGTTTAAGACCATATATAGAACGATTCAGTTTACATACCATGTTAGGTGGAACATCCAAACCTTCTGGTGGAGTCATGTATATGTTTTCTTGAACGTACCCATATAAAAATGCAGTTTTAACATCAAATTGCATCATTTCATAATCGTTTTGAGCAGCTTCTGACAATAGAACTCGTATTGAATCATATCTTGCTGTGGGAGAGAAAGTTTCAGTGTAGTCCACTCCTGGTTTTTGTCCGCAGCCCTTGGCACACAATCTTGACTTGAAGAGTGGAGCTGATTCTCCTTCTTTTATTCGAAAAACCCACTTACAGCCAATCAGTCGTACTTTTTCTGGCTTCTCAACAATAGTCCAAGTATTATTCTTAGCGTGTGACTGTAATTCATCTTCTATTGATTGTTTCCACTTGTACGAGTTAGTATTTTCTGAAGATATCGCTTCACTGTACGTTTCTGGGATATCTAACTCTGAACTGACATTAGAACAAAGGTAAGTATTATTTTCATTATTTTGAGCTTTATTTTTAGATCTTGTAGTTATATTTGTCGATTGCATTTCATCAAAAGTCATTGTTTCATCTGGTTCGTACAACGACCCTTCATCTGTTTGATAATCTTCACTAGATTCATGTTGGTTAACTGTATTTTCTGATGTAGAATAATTTTCCATATCACTACTGGTAGAATCTGTCTCATTTTTGTTTTGATTTATTGATGATTCTGTCAAAGGTACTGCAGCAAAGTCTCTTTTTATCATACTTTCTAGAAATGTTACATCTCTACTGATAACTACTTTCTTTGTTTTTGGATCTAATAATCGATATCCTTTGCTTTGTTCACTATATCCAACAAAAATCATTTTACTTGCCTTTGAGTCCCATTTCTTAGTTTTCTCCTTTGGAACGTGTACCATGGTTTCAGATCCAAAAATTCTCATGTGGCTGATATTTGGGGCTTTGCCTGTCCACATTTCTTCAGGTGTAGAATAAGCTAATGATCTTGTTGGACAGCGATTGGTAATGTATGCGGCAGTTGTCACTGCTTCCCCCCAATATTGTTTCTGTAATGAAGCATTTATGATCATACATCTTGCTCGCTCTAACAATGTTCGATTCATTCTCTCAGCTAAGCCATTTTGTTGGGGAGTGTATGGCACGGATGTTTGATGTATAATTCCGGATTTCTTAAGAAATGTTTGAAAATCATTGCTTAAATATTCTCTACCATTGTCTGTACGGAGAATTTTTACAGTGGTACCGAGTTGATTCTCCGCATAGGTTTTAAATTCTTTGAACTTGTCGAAAACATCTGATTTATTAGTTAATAAATAAACAAATACTTTCCTGGTGAAGTCATCAGTGAACGTTACAAAATAACGAGCTCCTCCGAATGATGGTACCTCCATTGGTCCACATAGATCTGAGTGAACCAGGCCTAGTTTCTCCTTCGCTCGAGAACCTTCAGAAGAGAAAGGATTCCTCGTCTGCTTCCCTTCTTGACAAGTAATGCATATTACTTTACCATCATTTTTCACTTTTACACCAGTTGATTCTGATAATTTGTTCAAGTCTTCATAGTTCAAGTGGGCCATTCTCTGATGCCATAAATAAAAATCATCCTCTTTGACAGCTGATATGTATGCCGGAACACTGTGTGTATTTAGCCTGTACATATTATTAATTAATTTTGCTGAAGTAATTAGCTGATTGTCTTTATTAAATATCTTGGAGCCATCTTTGTCAAACTGTACATTACATCCCTTCTTTATAATCTGGCTGACAGAAAGAAGATTGGTGGCTAGTTCGGGTACATACAGAACATTTTCTACCTTTATTGTAGAAAGCTTGCCATTTTCACCGACAACATTTAAGTCCACCTTCCCACATGATTTCACGATTAACTTCTTGTCATTAGCCACTCTTATAGTACTTACAGGTGGTGTAGTTTCTTCGTATAGCCATTCACGGTGCATCGTTAGATGCATTGAAGCTCCTGAGTCAATGAACCAACTACTGTTACTATTTGAAGTTGTTGCAGAAAATACTGCTACATAACCAGAGTCCTCTTTTGACTTTTGTTCTTTCTTCTTATTTCTGCAGTATTTACTTATATGCCCATATTTATTACACACATAGCATCTAGGTCCTTTAGTTGTTTTGTTATTAAAAGCTTGTTTGGCACCCTGCGTCTGATTTCCTTTTCCTTTATTAACATACAGCGCAGCTGACTCAGAGTTCCTCACATCTTGAAGAAGCTTAGTCTTAACAGCATCTGCTGTTATTGCCACTCCGGAGCTTTCCAGGGCCATTATCATTGGCTGATACATTTCTGGTAAGCCGGCTAGTAAAAGTGTTCCTAGCCACTCGTCATCCACCAGAAAACCAATATTCCTGAGCTTATGTGCGGATGTCATGATCTTGTTGACATACTCTTCTATATTTTGACAATTTTCTAACGTTGTGGTTATCAATTCACGTAACAAACCAACCCGTCGTGTCAATCCTTTATCATCAAAGGCCTTGGCTAGATTATCCCATACCTCCTTTGCCGTTTTAGCTTCTTGTATATGAACAAAATTAATTGGATTTACAAGCAGAATTATCTTAGATTTTGCTTTTGTGTCGAGTTTTCTATCTATAACGACGCTTGAAGAAACACAACTCCACAATTCTTCGTGTTCAAGGTATGTTTGCACTGCAAATTTCCAGGTAGGATAATTTTCTCTTCCGGTTAGCTTTTCAATCAGTGCCATTGTATTATTTGACGACATTTTGCTGTTTGCTAATGAAGATTTCGCCGACCGACATGTGCTTTGAGGTTATACTGAAATACTGAATAGTTCGCAAAATTGTTCACTTATACTTTCAACTTTTATTTTACTTATTTACTTTTATTTTTGAACAATCAGGAAGGTCTGGTCCATAACCTGTTGTATTTATTGAAATTAAACTAAATATAATTTGCAAACTATGTTTTATTGAGAATTGACAACAGACCACAGAGCATAGAGTTGAGCAAAAAATTACAGAGCATCTAGTGATGTGCCAATAAATTAGAGATGAGAAAAATAGGTAACGAGGAAGCTATTTACAACTAATAATATTAAATTCAACAGTATTTATAGGTTTTAGAATAGAGTTATTTGGTTAGTTAATATTGATTATTATATTTGAATAAAAATACAGTTCCTTAAAAGTATAGCTACACTTTATGTTAACGGTTGTCAGAACTCTGTTATAATTACACTCATTTGTTAAACTTATTTTTGATGCATTATGTATTAAATTAAATTGGCATAATTGCATGTGTTTCGCAAATCCCAGACTTAGTCCCGTCATCTTACACTCACTCTAAATATAATAATACATATTTGCAATCTATACTTTTCATTGCAACACATTTATTTCGGCACATCCCTAATTCAGTAGCGGTCACAACTCAGGGCTGCCGCGAGCCTCGAAACGCCGCCAAATAAATCATTCACAAAGATATCCGCTCGCACGACAGCTGAGCTCGAACCTGAATATTTCACGCCAGACCATCCACGCCCTTTGATAAATCTCAACACCTTATAAAAAGTAAGTGCCTTCCATACTATAAAGTGAGAGTAGCAACCCTACCGCTGTCGTTTTTACGTTGTGAGTAATCAATTCACCGAAGGTCATTCTGTACTTGAGAGACATTCTATTGAGTTTGTATTGGGATAGTATTGATTGGGTTGAATTTAAAGGAAATTTGCACGCCCTATTGTGCTATAATGCATTTAGAGGCAATTATTGTGAGACGAACGATGCACCGCTGTGCGATAGTTCATATTATACAAAATTTAGGTACTATAATTTGTTGCAACTGAAATATTATGAATGTGTTCAATACATTAACATTTGAGCGGTTAAGCGATGGGGGCAAAGGAGTTGTGTCGTAAAAATACCAAGTCCGAATCCCGGCCCCGTACCAATGACTACCTATTAATTAGTTATGTGTTATGTTTTCCATTCGCTTTACTGGTGGTAGGCCGTGGCTAGTTACCACCCACTGGACAAAACCATGTCACCATGCAGTCATTTAGACCGTGTTCCGGCATGTTGTTCTGTGCAACCAGTGTATTGGGATCAAAGGCTAAGCTATGTCTTGTAACCAGGTTTGCAATAAAGAGTTATTGTATTGTATCCATTGTAAAATAATAATGAACTTAAAAATAAAAAATGAATTTTCTCATAAAAATCATATAGAACTCACCTCCTTTACATAGGTAATACTTTATAGAAAGTAGTTCAAAAATGTATTATGTTTGAGCTAGTCGAACAAATCACCGATTTTCGCATCTAGTGCAAAAGTCCTCATAAGTGTTCGTACGTTTAGTGCTGCATTTCGTAAATTCTAGTTGTAATAGACGATCCTCACGTCTGGGGCACACATTTGTCTTGCGGAATGGCCCGTCTGCGGTGAATCTAGGTATTCTGCATGCATAGATTTAAACTAAAAGCTTGTAAAGATTTTTTAAATGTAACTTTACTTTGGGTGGGTTAATTTATACCTTAAGGTTTTATTTAGAGCTGTGTCTATCTGAAATCATTTGGTACATATTATTCAAATGATGATAATAATACGAGTACATTTAGTAGTAAAAGGTGGAATTTTTCAATAAATATCTCTAAAGAATCTTTAATATCAATCCCAAACTCATACTTGATTTGTTTAAAAATGACTACTAACTACCTAATTCTAGGTCAAGATGGAACTCCAATATCAACATGCCTCAGATGTTGCGACTAAAAAGGAAAATTAACACATAGTACTGTGCCAGAATACACTTATAAATTTGACTGTAAACTCCGATATATCCCGCATTTAGTCAGCACAACCCCTATTAACAGTAATTTCCCCCAAACTTCAATAATGTGACTAAAAAGTAAAATTAAAACAAAATACTGTGCCTTACTGAACTTATGGATTACTGTAAACTCCATTATATCCCGTATTTAGCTTTGTAACGCTCAACACAACCCATAATAACAGTAATTTCCCCCAAACGTCAATAAATACAAGTGTTCGATCGTACTGAACTCCAATAGGAATATTAATTTAATCCCGCGATTGCCGATGTAAAACTGCTAGCCAAACTGTTAATACTAGGGATGGGCACTGGAACGGGACACATTCGGCCTTTTCATATCGATAAACATGTTTGTCGGAAAACTTTCCTTGTCCTAGGATGGCGCGAAAATCCAAAGTGAGTTTTGGTATCCAGCAATTATTGCTTATTATAATTCTTATTGTAAGAGCCTCTTGATGGTTCTGTCCTGTGCCACCTCCCGCCAGTCTGTCCGAAAACTTTGTGAGTAAAAATTATAACAGAATGGAACTCTAGGGTGTGGATGGAATACTGGTGTGGACTGGTTGAAACTATGCAGCAAATAATATCTAACAGTCGTTTGTTCTTGAAGACAGCTGATCTAGTTGATACACCACCAAGGACTTAGCTCAGCAGCAGCATATAGTACGTTGATAATACTTCAAGGCTCTATTCAAAAAGAATTCTTTTAATTTTTATTTGTCTTGTCGTATTTAAGCGACGGATTGCATCGCTATTGACTATTTTCATCGCTTTTTTATGAGTTACTTTGGAGAATTAAGATGATAAAGAAAAAATCTTTCCGGCAATAACAAAACGCATCGCATCCCCAACAGCAGCCTACTAAATTGTTTGTCGGACCAAAATCACGAATTATATTACAGAATTGTTCCACCGCGGTTTTTGAATGAAACGAAACTTTTCAAATGTTTTGCGGCTTAACGTTTCAGTATCTGAATTACTTTTCAGTAACAGTTCGTACCACAGAGAGGTCGGATGGAATGTTCGAGACCACAATGCATAGACAAATACACAAATAGACTTGATGTGCTGATTTTATTCGAGTCTTCGTCTTGCCACACATTGGGTGTGTGCGACTCTCACTAAAATGCTGATAAGTCACAACGATTACGTTTGCAGCATCACTCGGTGACAAACGCTCAAATCGCGCCAATCAAGTCGCAATATTGCTCCAACCACACTAAGATGTCGTCGCGTCGCGTCGCATTGTTCACACGTTCGCGAGTTACGCACGCCCTTTAAGTGGGGCCAGCCTTTACTGGAAACTTTTGGAAAGAATCTAATATATTATTCTAGGATCCAGGTTAAAGCTAGCCAATGCAACGTCAAGTTGAGTCGGTTGAGGAATTTAAGAGTGAATATCTCGGTCCATGATATTTTTAAGCTGCTGTAGAACTGGATGCTATCTAGGTACACATAATAATAGAGGCGAGGTCTTTGTTCAACAGTTTGATGAGTAAGGATGACAACTAATAATGATGATCATTTTTTATCATCAGGCCACCGTCATCATCATCAAACCTATTGGTTACCAAAAATCCACACATATTGAGGAAATTTATGGGCCGTGTGAGTATCAACTTTTATTACGAAACTATTAAATAAAAATATACCAAATACATATAGCACACATACAAACATGTTGCTTTTAGCGATATGATCGCCAATTGTTACACTTAGTTAAGTCATTGTCATCAGATATTTTGTTTTATGTTATCTATACGAGTATATATATGTTTCATTAAAGATATTATTATATTCCAGTCTACAAATACAAATTATAAGCTAAAGAAAGTTTGCTACATGATAAAAGAATTTACTTTAATAAGCGCTTAAAGACAGACTAATTACAGACTTTTATGAACTAGCACTGCCCAAACATTTACTCAAGTTATGAATTGATAAAGTCAATTTAAATTGTTATCGAAATATTTTCGAGAAGTATTCGAAATTTTGCATCGAAACAAAGAGCCGCGGGTTCTTTGTGAGCCTTCTAATAGACTTAGTAATCATGCTGACTGGACCTTATACTGCTGACTGGTAATATAAATTCATTAAAACTCAGTAGGCAAGAACATTTCTGATTTATTTATTTTAGCGAGATAATATTACCTCTATAATACTCTTACAAAAAAAACGGCACAACTCACGTCTAATATTGTCGAGAATATTTCGACCACGGTTTCGAATAATTACGATGTCCTTCATCAGGAGTTCACGCCTGCAAAGTTGTGCCGTTTTCGTTGTTTTAGTTATGGAGAAAACTCGCGATAGTTTTAAAAATCGTCTATTAATATACTCGACGTTAGAGTCATAGGGTTGGATTCCTTCAACAATCTTTATCGGACCTTTTTTTTGACCTATAAGGTCCGAAGTCGAAAGCCGAAATAATCAAACATCCGACCCTATAGCTCTAATGTCGAGAATGTAGTATTTGGTAACTAGCATAATTCCAATGAATGTTACCTTTTTTATACAAGCAGTAAGAAGACGAGCAAGACGTTGCCCTAACGGTAAGAGATAACGCAAGCCATAATCAGTACGGTGTCATACCCAGGTTTTCACAATGATGTAAGAATCTAGGTGAGAATGAGTAACGCATTTTTCCTGGCAAAAAAAAAGGTTTCCACCTAGTCGACCTCCTGCAAAGGACCCCCGGTATTATTATATGGATGTAAGGATATCCCAGCTAAACAACTGAGCACTCTACATTTCAAAGTACGCATCATAAACCCTTCCAGACTTATTATACCATTCCTGCATGTCTAAATTTTCCAGGAATTTCACTATCCCATTCAAACGGTGGCATCCAGAATCCAGACTCAATTTGAATAATCTCGAAGGCTTGTATTTAAATTACATGAGCCACGGGAATTTGTATTTATTGTTTCATGTAAGATGGTATAAATTTGTTTGAACTTATCATAATGTTGTCCTTTTTATAGGACCTTCAAAAACGATAATACAAAGTTACTGTTAATGTTCTATCTTCGATTAGACATCCAGGGGTTTGTGAACGAAGCGGTATAAGGTACCTTTAGCCGAAACATATTATATTATAGCCAAAGTACAGTCAATTACTTTGAATTCTAAGAACTATAATATGCTCCTTTATTTGTCAAAACACGATACATGATGCGAAACATTTTTTGTATATCATAATTTTACAAAGAAAATATTATGCATTTTGATTCTCAGTTTAATTTGTTTACAGATTAAGAATAAAATAGGAACTTCTAAAGACGAGTATGCAATTCAATATTTTACCTGCACATTACTTGGCAAAAAAAGGCTACAACAAATTCAGCGCTAAGCGTTCCAGTTACAAATTCTCATTTCACGCGGTCATTAGTGATTCAGCGAGTCCAATTACTCGACCAAAACATCACAAATTGTAGTTATCTAAACAAGCTGTTACCAGCTAGTCGCTGCAGCGCTTCAGGCTCCCCTTACGTCCTCATTAGGAGATGAGCCGCAATTATCTTGAGCGGCGCACTCGAGGGTCATATTTTCAAGCGCGTAAATCCATTTTGTATGCATAAAGTTGCACGAGTTGTTGCGCGAACCACGGCGTAGTTTAATTTTGGGAGTAGAGCAAGTACTGTATACAGAATAAAGGAATTTCACGTGCGACGCGATGTCTTTCTTTTCTTTATTTGTTATAGATTAGCTTTTGACCACGATCTCACCTGATCTTAAGCGACGATGCGGCCGTAGATGGTAGCAGACTAAACCTAGAAGGCGGGATAAATCCCCCCTGGCTTGAATGAACAGCATGCCGGAACACAGCCACAATGACTGATTGGCGACACGGTTTTGTCCAGTGGTAAATGCGTCATGTTAAAAACAAACAAGAAGACAATGGATGGTGAGAGGTTACATCGATTACAGACGTCTGCAATACCTGGGGTATTGTCGACTGTGTTAGTCAAGGCCAACGTGTTGTCGGTTAATTATGCGGGGTAAATCCCCCCCGAACACGGCCAGAATGAGCGCTTGGTGACCAGATACTTTTTTACAATAGGTATGTACATATTCTAAAGCGTTAAACCAGCCCCCGAAACATTATCTTAAATATCCACATTTATTTTGGACTCGAAGTTTTAAAAATTGTGAAAAAGTTACCAGACATTCTGGTTTCTGTCATGACATTTCAGTTACTAGAAACTTCGCTTTTTATTCTACTAGTCTTTACTATAGGTATTTTTGTAAATCCCCTACTTTCACAATAGTCTCTGTGTACAAGTTATACCTACATTCGCAGCGTAGGGTTAAGACGGTCGCACGGGTGTTTTTAAGTACCCAACTAGTGCTTAGTTAAGAGATTTACCATTTATTTTGTATGCGAAAAAGCAGATTTAGGATTCGCAGGTGAACTACGAAGCAGAAGTTTCTTGATTATAAACTTTTCAAAGCTCAGACGGTCTGAAAGGCGTGGGTGTGTGGGTATTTTTGTATAAAAGGCTCTTTAGTTATTCATCAGAGGAAAAGATTAAGGAGTAAGCCTGTAGCTATTCAGCGTTGAAAAAACAAGACGCTCTTTAGTAAATTATTGAAATTCTAGATCTGATTGTAAGTGATATAATATTTACCAGTTCCAAAGCCTTGGGCACTATTTTTACTTTAGTATTTGGTAAGTTTACTTTGAAGCCTGGTAGTGAGGGTTTTCCTCCGATTACTTGACCGACAATAGGTCGATACTGACAGACCTTGCATCAGTGAAGCTACTGGTGTTGCTAACGTTTATAGGTGACGGTTATCGTTCACCATCAGGCTGATCGTCTTCTAGTGTGTCGGTCGACGGTGTCTTAACATAATAATAAAAAATACCATCACCAACTATAATCCGGTAAGCTGTAAACGTAGCCGTATAAGTACTATATAACACACAGCAACAACAACGCGGCTACATTGTTTCTTTTTCCTCGATGAGAGATACTACGCGCACCGCTGGGGGCGGCTAGTTTCACATATTTACAAGAATCCACATTCAATTGTTTCAACATATTATAGAACGACGTCCATTAGCAAACACCAAGGAGTCGGAAACCCAGTGGCAGCACATTTGGGAGTTGATATCATGTCGCATTCACTTAACGAAGCTTATCAAATAGTCAACACCCTGTCCACTTCCTCGATACGTCCGTCTGACTTTGAGACACACGGGGGCTTGAGACGGGGAACGTAAGCCTCCTGAGGGATCCTTAATAGTCTCTGTAATGATAATGAACCTACGTAGTCAGTTTATAATAAATAACAAATAAATCAACACGTTAATCGCAGTTATAGACGATGGAATTGATAATGATTTCTTTTACTTTTTATTTTGCAGCAAAACAATTCATAGTCTACTGTAGACCAACAATTTAGAAACAATATGGCGATATTCTAAACTGAAGGTCTATATTCTATGCTTATGTAGATGTAGCAATGATTATGTTTCTAGTTAATAATGCTGATTATAAAGTGAGTCTTGACTTTTTACAGGCTAACAATATCTATGCAAAAAAGTAGTTTTGCTGAAACTGAAACAGCGTGCGTATGCAATGCTACTCTTTTGGTTTTATACAAACATCCCCATACATTTCTATAGAGACAGATTGGAACATTCAGCCAGCCATGTCCAAAATCACAAGGCATGTATCGCAGACCAAAAGCACAAGGGAAGACAGGCGAAAAATTCATTCTAGAATAGAATATGACTGTATTCACGGCTATAAAACAGAGAAAAAATACAGAAAGAAAGGAACAGTATCTCTAACTTAGAACAAACTAAGTATGGGTAATAAAGTCAACTAATTACAAAATATTATTTATGTTGCCGCGCAATGATGCCAACTCAGCATGTGTAGGTGAGTTAGACCTACGCTGGTCTTCCGTGTTATAAAATTGTACCAAAACCTCCTTGATCAGCGCAGCGTTCGCGTATTCAGTCACAAGTTAGCACAGTTTACCATCCGTATGTACCACACAAAGTATCACATAAAGACGTTATTCGCCACCCCGCCCCCCGTCGCCGACGTTAAATACTTCCCGCCACCATAAACAAGACATGTCTTATCTTACACCGTAAATAGTTCTAGCCTCGACTGACAAATCTCCGATTTGGGGCTTTTCATATGACTTTTGAATACTGTCATGTTGATGAAACTGCTTAACTAGATGGCGCTGTCAGATAGTTCGAAATAAATGTATGAATGTGCCCCTCACTTGAAAAATTCGCCTGTAATATATAATTTCAGATTCGATTTTGAGCATTACATTAAAATTTTGCCTCTCTGACTCACAAGCATTAGCAAACTTCTCAGGCAAATAAATGCTCTACATTGTCGAGATCGAGTCGACATTGACCGATAGGCTAAATTTAGAAGGTTGTGTAAATCCCTTAGCCTCACTGAACAGTGTATCGTAACACGGGCATAATGACTGTTTCCAGTAAAACCCAGACATATTCCACCCACCCTTTACCAAGGAATACAGTAGTACGCTCTCGCATTCGTTTCCTTCGTTCCAAACCACATAACCCTTTAGAAACTACCACATCATAATTATATTAAATTCATGTAAGTAACTGTCGACTACGGGATTTCTCTGCATAAGATACAAAGTGAAATATAAAATTGTAATTAGAACGATATTCTCCTCAATACATTTGGATCAAAGTGTAGCCAGGGGCTAAATAAAAATATCAATTACAGCATGTTATTATTTTAAAAAGCGTAGCTTTTATTGAACATTTTTTAATGATATCGATAAGCTCAGTTTATAAGATCTGCTACGATTTTTTTTCATGTATTACAATATAATATTAAAATATTCAAATAAGGGGTAGACTTCAAAAAATAATTGGAGTTTACAATTCAACTGAACAAATTACCTAAATTTATAACTCTGTTCATATATCAATTAGGTTGGTTGTGTGGCCACCCTATTAGCGTGCCCAATTTAACGTGCCCTTCGAAATATTGTAGCACCCAGACATAGATAAAATATCCATCCCAGATGACAAAACTACATAATGGGGATTTTAATTCAGGCTAGGATCTTACATCCTATTGCATTTAAACGCTGAAAAAAATAATTCAAATTTATACTTCAAAATACGTCAAATTGGTCACACAAAAGGACAAAGCTCTTTACAAACCAAATTTAAACTTACTAAGTACAAAGTCCTTTCCAATTTGTCCTATCGATTATCACTCAACCCGAATCAAATATTCACAAACGCAATACAATTGAAATCCAGCAGACATATCTAAAGTGTATCTTTATGAGGGAGAAAATCAAGTCATTAGACTATCTAGGCAGGCTTTACGTAAGATAAGGGCCCTTGGTTTTAACGACATCTCTGTCTAGTCGATACGAGTACGTTTCCTCTCTCGATGTAGGTAGCTATATGGTTGTGTAATTAGACTGGCAGCTAAATAAGTAAAGCGCAGAAGGTAGGTTTGATACACGAGCGCCAGATAACTCTGTGCAACAACTGTATGTAAAAGAACATTATCCGCATCGAGCGCGACGAACGAATCGAATTTTGAACACATGCCAGAGTCGAATCGTCCGAATTGGAAGAAGATTTCCCATACAAAAATTCTTTCGGCGCGGTTGATGCGGATGAATTGGCTAGCCTTAAGCGTGCACTTTAGTAAATCGTGTAGGTTTATATTGTGACACAACAAATGTAGAGATCATGGTCAATGACTAATGTGGAGATACCATCGTGCAAAATAGAGTATTTTATTCTGAAAAAATCAGTATTTTTTAATTTATTTCTGTACAAAGCTTTTGTGAGTAAGCCTGCTTATTTTATGTTATTTTTCCCAGTATAATTAAAAATATTTTTCATTACAAATGACATTACTTTTGCGCACATTACTGCAATTTCAACACTCACAGTCAACTTAATCTGATGGAGCTGGCCTTCTGTCCCTTTTGACATTGTGTGGTGGGGTTGGAAGTGATAAGTCTTAGCTTGATGATGACAAATGTGACAATAAAGGACGGTTTATGTACCTACTTGATACTTAGGCCTTTTGATAACCTGATTTACGGTTACACTAGACAGTATTATTAACGGTAAGAATTTCTCTACGCGAAAATTGGGATTCATAGTTTTGACCACTATTAAATTGCACGTCGTTTTTTTAGACAACAGTAAGATTCTAATGGATATCCCATGCAATTTAAAAATAGCTGAACTACTAATGTGGCTGTAGATGATTGAAAGCAGACTAAGTCTAGAATGTGACTCGTGATTTTACAAAAGCAATACTGAAACTGTTGTAATTTAAATATATAAAAGGAAAGAGTGACTTATTGACTGACTGACTGACTTATAATCTATCAACGCACATCCCAAACCGCTGTATGAATTGGGTTGAAATTTGGAACTCAGATAAGCTTTATGACGTAGACCTCTGCTAAGAAAGGATTTTACCACGCGGGCAAATCCGCGAGCATAAGCTAGTAGGTATTATAATAAGCTATATAATAAGCCGAGTAATCCCTCACTTATCTACGTATTTTTTCTTATAACAAAATCCCCTTTTATAGTTCCATTACATAATATAAGCTGAATAATATTACGTAATTTAGTAAAGTCGCATAAACTCTTTTCACGTGAAATGAAAAGAGTTACACTCAGACACATTAATCTTAACTTTTTACGACACTTATCTTAATGAACGCCGAACAATATTGAAAAGATTTTCAAACGTGTGTTAACTAAGTACAAACACCTACTCTGTGAGTGCTCGTACTAGTATCTAATGAGAAATCTAGTGCTCCAATGAGTCCTATTCTAGAATGCTACATGTTAATACAAAATGAGGGGAGAGAATTTATCCGACCTTCTAGGTTTGGTCTGGTTAGTTAGCTAGTTAAAGGCTAACTAACCTATATTGAAAAAAATCCCAAGTCTTTCTCCTCTAACCACCCCCAAAAACTTTCACTACGTTGGTCGGGACGCGGTCTCCATTCTAAAACATGAGACCCCATAGGTTAATAATTATAATTATAAATAATAAAATATAATTTTGATTTTTTTTTATATTTTTTTTTTTTTATATAATTTTGATTTTTTTTTTATTATAATTTTGATAATTATCAATTCTGCGGCAAATATTACCTACTGTGCTTCGCTAGGTGGGCACTGTAGCTAGTGAAATTACTGGGCTGGCTGGCTGAAGGGTATTTACATCTTATGACTCTTGATTAAGAAGCGTTTGGTGTTGTGCGCCTATAGTTTTACATCATTATAAGACGGTGACGCTGCTGATTACTGGCAGCATTATCTCTTACCAACAGGAAAGCATAATACCCGTCTTCTTACTTCTTTGCTTAAAAAAATTAATACCAGCCCATTGCCTCACCCTGTTATAATGCTCTTCAAAAATTTAAATAAATACATCATCTTCCTGCCTTTATCCCACACTAGGTAGGGTCGGCACAACACGTTTTTCTCCTCCATTCTGCTCTATCATCCGTCATATTATCTTCTATCGTCAGCCTACGTATTCAGTTTCTTGCTTAAGTTTAGTGTTGACGTTGCAAACTCCATTGTTCCAACCTTCTTGGGCAGGTACATTATTTTTTTTTATAAATAGAATTATATATTATTTTAGATATTTTTTTACTGATTGTACCTTTTTCATTTTGACAGATAAGTAGGACGAGTTGTGCAATGAAAATAGAATTAATTTCGATTTTCTTCAACTCGTCCAATTTGGGCCGTAGGCTTGTAGGACGAACTGGGAATCACTCCTTCATCCACTCCCCTAGAACGCATATCCTCTTTAAATAAATACGTAGGTAATAAAATAACCAAATAAATTTAAGTCTAGTTTCCAGAATAAGTGTGTTTCATGGAACGTTTAATATCAGTTTAGTGATGTGCACGGTTATTGTGCGAAGTGTGCGAGTGCTAAACGATTATTAATTGCTACATGTCGATGACTTACATTCGACTTGAACTGTGTAATATTAGTTACTTGGTGTTAACTGAGCTCAGAGTAATTTAATTGCTTTGTAAGTACTTTTGGGGTAGACTTCCTTTGCAGGAGGTCATCTAGGTGGGTACCCAAACAGTGCCAGTTATTCTACCGCCTGAGCAGTCATGTGCAAACATTACTGTGCTTCGGTAGGAGGGCACTGTAGCTAGTGAAATTATTAGGCTGAAGAGTCTTAACATCTTATGACTCTCAAAGAAGCGTTGGCACAGTGCACCCAGAATTTTACCTTTGTAAAATACTGGGTAGCACTGTACTAATTATGGGCGGCGTTATCTCTTACCATCAGGAGAGCGTCTTGCTCGTCTTCTTACTTCGTTGTATAAAAAAAATGTATGCCGGATTTGTGAAGTGCTTGGCTAAGACAACCACCGATTGGATCCCAAATAATTGGAAACGATGTCAAGGCAGACCCAACACAAGATGGTGAGACGATTTTGACAAACACCTCAAGGAATGGTAAAAGGTTCATAATGGCAAAAGATAAAAAAAGAGGGGAAGTCCAACTGCAGGGAATGAGGATACCTTATATTGAGACAAAAACCTTTAATTCCCTAAGTTCCAGTTTGTTTTAAAAAAGTGAAATTTAAAAAATACTTTTTAAAAACAAGCTTTAATTATTGTTATCATCTTGCATCATCAAGTACTCGTCAAGACGAATCAAATGAGCCCAAACTCGATGGGGTTGCGTTGTTTTATGACAGAGTTCCTTTGGCTACCTTCCAGCTCCATCATCAGATCAGCTCGATGTCACAAAAATATTGCTTTGTCATCCGATTTACACACGCATGCAAATTTTCAGCTCAATTGGAAACCGGGAAGTGGGTCAAATTAAACTTGCAAGATTTGATTACAGACAGACAACAGACAGGTGAAAGTGATATAAAGCTTGTAAAAACAAGGTTGATCATCATGACAACTCGTAACTTACAAAGCTTCCTTGTCTCAATACAGTCAAATTATCCATTGAAACTCGAGCTCCAACTTGGTAATATAATAATGACCCATCAGCTCCGAGTTCGAAAGTCGAGATTCACAAAAGACGTTATAAAGTGTCAACGCGAAAGTTCCAATGATAATTAATTAAAGATGTTGCCAACTCCAGCTATCGGATATTGATCAGTTATTGTTTAGCTACTTCTGTGACCCATTTTCTGTGCAGTTTTTCATTTGTTTTTGCGTTGTCTTCGCCAGCGATCTGCAGGGATTAGCTGATAATATTATTGAGCATATTTCCGTGCTTGAGGGTTAAGTTTTTTGTGTTGTTTTATGTTTGGACGCTTTGTTTGTTTTTATTAGATGTTTCTTTCTCTCTACAATTTTAAGCGGGTAGCTGAAGTGAAAGTGAGATCAAGTTTTAAGTTATCATCAGTTTTTGTATTAGCTTTTTAAAAAATGGCTGCTATTTGCTCTTATGACAGTCTTAAAACAGCATACCACAATTTAGCCTAGACGCAGATATTATGCTGTCTTAGATAAGTGATCATTTGTTTGACAAAGGTGTCACCCGGGAATCGAAAACCACGTTTTGGTTACTCGTTAATTGTGAGTACCTATAACTGAAATTTCTTTTACGCAACGGTGGTAGGGGTTGATTTAGAAGAAGAAATAATATGATAACGTCTTAACTGCTGTGGAAGATAACACATTATAATATGTATATATAGCTGTACTGTAGAGCTGTGTGTACTGTTGTGAAAGATAACAGATTATTATATCTGCATACGTAGCCAAATAAATGTCGTTCAAAGAAAAGGCGAGGTCAAAAGTACCTAGAACCGGCGAGCGTGTATGAAGAATGTGATGAAACGAGGAAGCGAAAGAGGGGTGTTAGGATACCCCAACGGGAACCAGGCGTGGTTATATCTATGTACCTATGTATATGTAGCTAATTACGCTTCCCATTCACACACCCAAACGTTTGCCTCACAATAACTCCCTAATTGGAAAACAAGTAACCAAAGGTACCAAACTTCACGGTACATCAATTTCCTCAACGGCAAAGTTGTCGTATTAGCCAGCCGGAGTAATGTCAGTTACATTTAGTTTACTAACAATGTTCAAGTTTCATACAGTTCGGCATATGGAGTTTAAACCCAGACTTGTGTGGTCTTCAGCCCAACACTGACAAACTTGCTAACTGTGTTATTGATACAAACTCGGGAGTGGATTTTCAACAAGTTTTGGACTACATTAATTTAAAACTAGTCACATCCCTGGTGATTAATTTCATTGAGTGTTGTGTGTGTCATTGGAATTTAATTACTATTAAATCTATTAGGATTTGTAGTAATTAGCGTAGGTATTCTGTGAACCTGGTTCACATTCGCATATATCACTATTATTATAGTGGGAAAGTCGAAACTAATAAACCACGTAACTAATATCAATTGTCATTTTATGCCAAACACAAAATTTATACTAAAAATAGATATGTCTACCAAAAAATAATTAATGAGCTTAAATTCTCTTGGTCGTATCGCCATACGTCCAAAATCTTCTTTATATAATTTTATTCTTATAATGTCTGCTTACTTGGTTTTCATTGTAATCTTAACTAAAAGATATATAAGCGTTAAATTGCACGTTTTTCACTTTATTTTATTTTTTAGTTAGCGTGGTGCGTCGACTTCTGTAATTCAATGGAGTTAATTTAATGGAGTTCACTCACGTGCACTAATCTGCATTCATATTATTAAATCGCCATATTCTTTTTAATTTTATGTTTTTTTAACATATCGTGGTGAGTCTTCTAATAATAAATCATTATTCATTTAATATAATTCACTCTTTAGTGATCGTATCAAACTAGCTTGTGCTCGCGGCTTTGCCCGCCTGACAATATTCTTTCTTAGCGGAGGTCTACGTCATAAAATGTATCTGTGTTCCAAATTTCAACCCAATCCATTCAGCGGTTTGGGCTGTGCGTTGATAGATCAGGCAGTCGGTCACTATTTCCTTTAATATTTTTAATATAAGATAAGATATAAGATTGCTTAATATCCAACCTTAGTAGAAAAGTTCAAAAGCTGGTGTAAATCTAATATTCACCATATAAATTGAAAGTGCTGCAGTATTAACCTGGGCGCCCAGCGCCTCTCAACTATTAATTGCAAATGACGCCAAGTTTGCAGTTACTGCTGGTAACTCGCCCGGATTAGTTCGGTTATTGATGACTTAACGCTGTTTTGGGCGGCTGTAATCAATGCTTTTATCGTTTAATGAGGTTGAATTTTAAATGTTATGTGGTACTCTTTTGTAAACTAATTTACCTACATAGAAAAATATCTCCAGGAAGTGAACGGGTAGTGCTTATGCAGAAGTTTTTACGCTAACTTTTAACTAGCCTGACGCAATGTTATGTAAAATTTCTGCTAGATCGGAACCGGGACGTGGATCAAATTAAACTTGCAAAATTTTATTACAGATTACAAACATCGGGACAGGTGAAAGTAAATAAAATCTAGCAATAAAAGGTGTAACTGATTGCCTCACTGACATACGTATCAACGCACAGCTCAAAGTATTGATGGGAATGGTTTCAAGTTTGGAACAGAGTTAGGTTTTATGTCGTTGATCTCCGCTAGCTAATTTATTAATAATGGATGTTCTTAAAGGGAGTGTAGTTTTAAGCATAAGTAAGTCTACTATAAAAATAATAATGAATAAACATTAAAACTATCCATTAATAATTCACCGCTAAACAACTATGTAAACGCAAGACAACTATAAACACAAAATGGATTTTTCCAGCAAATGTTTATCGCATTTTTACAACTTTGTTCAGAGACGGGAATCGAACGTCGTTTACGAGGTCCTAGTCATAAACTAACTCGAACGAGCTTTCTTACTGCTCTTAAAATGTATTACAAAAATGCTATTAACGTTGCAGTCCCATAGAAGAAACAGTAGTTTAGACTGCTGCAATTGGCATGGCGGCACGACCAGGATATCAATAAAATGTTTAATAAAATTATAGAATAGAATAGAAAACTCTTTATTAAAAACTATCTCTATCTACTACTATCTCTATCTCCTTTCTAATTTATATTTATTGCAACGCGAAAAACACAAAAAACTTCTTATACCTTGTCCATGTTGTCCTGGTACTATTAGTGGTCTTATCGAACTGAATAATTACATAATATACCTAGAAAAAGAATAATATATTATTTGTACAACATATTAGGAAATATTACAAAATATAATTAAAGCCTTGTAATACAAGCCTTTCATTATATGTTAACCCTTTCAGAACTGGCGTGCACAATTGTAGACATAAGATATTATAATGAAAAAAAATTGCATACCTTAATCTTAATACTAAGTAAAACGGGAGTCAACTTTTGTTCACATAAATAAAAACTAGAATTTTCCGAAAAGTTGAAGACTATATTTTTTATTTTTTTTAAAGTCTCCTTACTATACTTTAGACACATGGAATTTACCAATTCCTTAGGATGATAAAAATAATTCAGTTCTGAAAGGGTTAACATCTCAATTCGTTAATATATTACAATTCAGTCCAATAGTATGATAAAATTTATTTACCTAATATCATTCAGTCTGTCTACCCAACAGTCAGTCAGTCAGCTCCTTAATATAATTTAAATCGTCACTACCATTTCAAATACACTGTATGCACAACCAACACGCCTATGAATTTCAAAATCCAAGTTGGATTGCCCCGAGCCATATCGCGAACAAAGTACTGCACATCGAACAACTCGGGTGAACTACGAACATTCTGGAGCCGCGGAGTTAGAACTCGTAGATATGATTTACTGCTAAACACAAATATGTTAAGCGTACGTTGTATTTAACTTTAGAGCTGGTGTATAAGTGGCGGTTTAAAACGCGCGTTCTTTAATCCTTTTTTTATTCATTATAGGTTAGTCTTTGACCGTGATCTTTCCTGAGATTAAAAGATATTGCGGTGGAAAATGGTAGCGGTCTAAACCTAGAAAACGGGATAAATACCTCACTGTCTTACCCTTATTATTATTGTAATATTATAAGTACGATGACCAATTTTGTTTTACATTTTTAAATTAAGATTATTATTTATTGTAACTTACTATTACTAGTCAAATATTATTTGTTATTATTACAATAATTACTGTCTACTTATTGCGTTTACCGGGGGTAGACTTCCTTTGCAGGAGATCGACTAGGTGGGTACCCCATCATCGACTAGGTGGGTACCCATTACCGCGTGAGCAGTGATGTGCAAACATTGCTGTGCTTCGGTAGGAAGCCACTTTAGCTAGTGAAATTACTGGACTAAAGATTCTTAACATCTTATGACTCTTGAGTGAGAAGCGTTGGTGCAGTGCACCTAGAATTTTACATTATTGTAAATGGTTGTCCTGTACTGATTACGGGCACCGTTATCTGTTAATATCAGGAGAGCATCTTGCTCGTCTTCTAACTTCTTTACAAAAAAAAGCAAACACATAATTTAATATGGTTGGCTAAGAAATTACTTGATCCCATATCAGCTTCTTCTTGGTTCATAGGGCGCGTGTTTAAAACGCCGTATGTGAACCGGCTCTTAAACAAAGTAGGAAAGTTTTTATCTGTTTTAGTTTTAATGCCTGCATTAGAGAACATCTGAGACATGAGGTGAGCTCTCGTGACAACTGCAGTGACGTGGGTAGAAGCATAGGTTACTTTATAAGGTAAGATTGGTCATCATAGAGTTTTTTTTGAGAGTTGACATGACGTTATACAACCACCGAATGCTATAACGTGGGTTTGTTCAAATCAAGAGTGAATAGGTTCTTACTAAACAAGCGTGCTACAACTTCGACTGCATCGTCACTTACCAACAGGTGAGATTGCGGTCAAACGCTTGTTTAGTCTGCTTTAAAAAAAAACTATTATAAGATCGGTTCTAGAGGTATGTTCATACTGCAATTCGTTCGCCGAGTGAGCAATCGGAGCGTGAGAGCAGTAGCCGGCACCACATTGCGTATAAAAAGTTTAATTACATACATATTTTTGCATTTGTGCTATGCCCAGTGATTTTGTCAGCTGAAAAGTAACTTTTTTTTGTCTTAGTTACCTGCATGAGTAACAACTTTATCGGTGTAGTCACTTAAGTGGGAAGAGGTACCACACAACGCATACAAATATATGGTTATAATATAAAATATATTAAGTATCGTAATAATCGTGTGACTTTAATTAATAGGATGATTGTAAAAGATAAAGATAAAAAATATTGATTATATCAGTTCCAAAATGTACATTCATAAAAATTATACAAAAATATAGTGACATGTTAGAATGAGATTGAACAGAATATAATCAAACAACACAAACAATCCACTGATAAATGGAATCTCTCTCTCTCTTGAGTCGTCCCCTCATGGCTGAGGATCGTGGTCATCATTGGTTATGGACGTTGGTGTTGTGACTCGTCTGACGATCTGCCTCCACCGGTGCCTGTCCATTGCATCCCTGACGACCGAGCAAAACTTGGTAGGAGGGGGGCCTTTCACTTGATCAGTCCATCTGGTGGGAGAACGCCCACGGGCTCGTTTGCCTTCCGTATTCCCAACAACGATCAGCTTTTCAAGGCTCTCGTCTCCCCTCCTGACTATGTGGCCGAAATAGGTCAGTATTCTCTGCTGGCAGATAGTTGAGAGGCGGGTTTGGATATGAAGCTGCGAAAGAATAGATGCATTGGTGCGCTTGGCTGTCCACGGTATCCGTAACATACGCCTCCAACACCACATCTCGAATGCATCAATCCTTTGTCTCTCTCGAGCTCGTATTGTCCATGTTTCCACCCCATATAAGAAAATTGGATATACCAGGGCGCGTATCAACCGGGTCTTTGTGGCATTGGTAATACCCCTTCTCTTCCAGATGTTATTGAGTCGGGTAATGGCATCCTTAGCCATACCTATACGCCTCTTTATCTCCGGTGCGCAGTCACCATCGTTGTATACAAGTGCGCCCAGATACACATAATGGTCCACAACGTCAACCCCTGGGATTATGTTCGTAGTGGGCAGTTTTCCGGCGCGGTCTACTACCATAATCTTCGTCTTGCCTCTGTTTACTGCGAGACCCATGCAGTTGCTCTCAGCCTCGAGTCTTTGGAACAGCTCCTGCATGTCTTCTATAGACGTCGACAAGATAACTGTATCATCGGCATATCTCAGATTTGATATGCGTTTACCGCCTATCGGAAATCCTTTATCCCAGTCTTGGAGCACCTTCCGGATAATAAATAAATGATAAATGGAATAGGCTCAGCAAAATGCTAGGCAGGGAACCGTTTTTATTATTTTAAATTTTAGACAAAGTAAACAGTCCGCCTTATGGTGAGCTGTTTCCGTTGGCTATAGACGTCAACAATACCAGTGATGCCGACGCGATAGAAAAGGCAGAAGTTCGTAAAAATTTCTAAATTTGAATGCAAATCATAGCCGTTCTTATTGCTATTTATTCCATGGGTAGAAGTTTTCGAGTCAAAGTCCTGATGGTTTGCAGTTTGCATGCTCTAAGCATCGTCTACAAGGCTTCGACCACTATGTCTATAGACTTTATTATTGATTAAACTTCATCTATTTTGACTTTAATTAAAGTTTACTCGTTTTATATAGACATTGTGAGGTTTCTCGATGCAAGAAATTCGGTCCTAGATTTAGCACAGAAACTTTTCCTATTATTCTGCTGTATTTGGTTTGGTTTAATGAGGTTTTATTATTTCTTAGATAATGTAGTAACCAGGTGCATCTGAGTGGTAACAGTAAAGCAAATTTGACATGGTTATGTTCAGGAAGTCTAGGGAGGGATTTATCCCGCCTTCTAGCTTTAGCTGCTACCATCTACTGCCACATCAACGCTTAACTTCATGGGAAATCGTGGTCCTATAATAAATCTATAATATCAAAATATAATAAAAAGGTTTTTGTATTACGAGGGAGGAGGGCACTACCTAGGCTACTACTAGGTACCTAAGGTACACTACTACTAAGGTACTATGATCACCCATTTAGAAGTGAAAGAGTAACACGTACTTAATACTTCTACATCTTACTAATATTATAAACGTGAAAGTTTGTAAGAATGGATGTATGTATGTTTGTTACTCTTTCACGCCTAAATGGCTGGACCGATTGAGCTGAAATTTGGTATAGAGATAGCTTAGACCCTGGAATAACACATAGGTTATAAAACTGCTGGGCGCAGCTAGTTTATAATATTAGTAGGATAGCGGACGTATTAAACAAAATATTAAACAAACGAATCGTATTAAATATACAATTAGTCATTTTATGTCCTAAACCAAAAACTACACTCAAATAAACTTAACAAAAACTAAAAATAAATCCACCATTCCAAATAGAATGTTCCCAACAATGTAATAATCAAAGTGCTACAAATATCTATTGTGACTGTCAGGAACACAATTCGATTCATACAAAATGGAGATTTCAATAAAAGCTTTGAGTTATTTCAGTTGGAGTTACAATTGGCTTGGAAACAGCCCTTCCAATCTAAAGTTAGTAAACAATTTTTGGAACATTTTAAATGACCTCAATAGTTTGTGATCCGATTGCCGTCAAACCACATTTAACTTTTTTTCTAATATTCACTTTGTATAAAAGGAAAGAGTGACTGATTGACTGATCAACGCACAGCTCACACACCGCTTAAGGGATTGAGTTCAAATTTGGCGTAGAGATAGATAAACCAGCATTGAGGATCTATCCTCAAAACATTCTAAGCTAGGTTCGTTTTTTGGATTGACACAACACGATTATTGCACCTTTTTAGTGCAATTAACATTCAAATTTTTTTTTCTTTTTTTGTGCAACAAAATGAGCAAAAGTTCGATTATACCGATTCAACAGAGTCATTTTAAATCCTTATTGCAGACCCTTACAAAATACGACAATGATCAGCAAACAATTAGGTTAATAAGAAAGGTCTTAAGCCTCGGGATCCTTTACCAAGTGTTAACTACAGTTAACTCGAGTTGAAACGTCAACTCCATCAGTCCAAGCGAGTGACGAGCAACTTAACTTAAGTTTTCTCATAAATATGAACATCAAGGCATCACTATTCATACCATATGTGCCAAGAACTGACCCTTTTTTGTCTACCCTCGGTAATATTCACTAGGGGCGTGCGTGCTCATTTACTGTCCAACAGCAATATTAAAACACGCGGCGAAAAATGGAACTAGATTTGTATGCACATAAACTTGTTATAGTTGAGGAGATACTAGCGCCATCATCTTCTTTTATGAGATCGTGATCGGTCTTTACTGGACAATGTTGTCACAGTTTTAGTGCCTCGCCATTTGGTCGCAAAAACCGGGCCCTTTGATTTTCATAGGAAAATGGATTGAATGCAAAATCGGCAGAAGTCAAGGGCACGACCTTCATTTTATGCCAAAGTACCTACCTACCCTAGGTATTAGGCAGATATTGGCATAGACATAATATATAATATATGAATCTTTTTTGCGTCAACGAACTCGAATTTTGGTAGATTGATGTTTTAATGGGCAATGATAAGGATTATGCAGTGAATTGCAACTAACATAATGTTGTCTCAACCACGGTTTCATCGTTCATCGGATAATTACGATGTCCTTCATCAGGACTTCACGCCTGCAGCAGTACCCGACGCGACGTGGACCTGTAGGGCTATTCACTTATTTGTCAGGGAACCGAACCGAAGACCGAATTGTCAAAAATGTATGAAATGACGTATTACGTCGTATCGATTTAATACTTAGATTTAATCGCATACAATTTGAAGCTACTCCCAATGTCATTGTGCTTTTACAAACGTCAATTACTCATAACAGTGCTACGGGAGTTGCTAGTCTCATGTCGAAATGTGCTACGACGGCTGTGACAATTCGGTCTTCGGTACGGTTCCCTGACGGATAAGTGAATAACCCTGTTAAATGCGTCCCGCCATTGTTAATACATGATAATACGTGAGTACCTACAGACATGTCGTTTTTATAATGGATTATGGAATTGTGGACCCGCGCGCACTTTGAAACGCCTAACAGAAAATTATCAATGTTTCTCTACTAAATCAATTTAAGGTATATGTATTACACATATTTCAGGTAATCAGCCTTCCCCTTGAACTATTCTTTTAAAAAAAGTAGTGTAGTTTAAAGACCTAAGCAAATATAGGGACAGATCAACAGGCATACACACGCAGCGACTTTACTTTACACTATGTAGTGATAATAAAACTGTATATAATATAAAACTGTGTGGGTAGTCTCCAAAATAAACACGAAGTTCAAATGATGTCAAATTATGTCCGACAACAATATCATAAGGTGTACCCAAACACTGCGTAGCACATTACCGTCAGTACATCCGCCTCTCACCCTTAACTCCCTCATCCATAACAGAATACTAATATTAAATTAAATTGTTCGTAACTAAAATTAAATTTAAACAGTGTTAATTCCTACTCCACTTCCGTACGCCCGTTGCGGCGGAGAACAAAAGCTTAAATTCTGTCTGTCATTTAACTTTTGTTGAGTTAATTTTATTTGTGGCCAGTCTCTCTCCAGATCCCCCGTTTTATCGGAGCGGCCAGCTTTCCACTAGGAAATTTTACCCTTTATTCAAAATATTTTTTTGTTTGATCATTGATCATATACATCAGAGTTTTAGAGGAAGGTATAGAGATAGAGTTCTATTATAATTATTCCTTCCCATAGATGGTGTAATGGCGCGATACGCTAGGTCTGGCTGATTTTCGCTAAAATCAATCACTATAATATGCCGACAAATATAGTCTGAAAAGTAGCCTATATGTTTTACACTAGGGTTTCATCTACCTACTTACTAAATTACTTCCTGATTCAGTCGTACAGACGTAATTAGGTAACAAACACATACATAAATAATGTGTCCAAAGGTAGGTATATATCCGTCTGTCTGTCTATATTTCTCATAATTAAAGTCGAATTCTTCAAGTCATTTTTCAAGTGTGTTTCTCAAAGGACCCAATAGCTTTTTACCAGGGGTAGACTTCCTTTGCAGGAGGTCGTCTAGGTGGGTACCCCAACAGTGCCAGTTATTCTACCGCCTGAGCAGTGATGTGCAAACATTACTGTGCTCCGGTAGGAGGGCACTGTAGCTAGTGAAATTACTGGGCTAAAGAGTCTTAACATCTTATGACTCTTGAGTAAGAAGCGTTGGTGCAGTGCTCCTAGAATTTCACATAATTGTGAAATCCTAGGTAACAGTGTACTGATTATGGGCAGCCGTTATCTCTTAACATCAGGAGAGCGTCTTGCTCGTCTTCTACTTCTTCACATAAAAAAATTTAAAAAAACACTAGGGTTTCATATACCTACTTACTAAATTACTTTCTGATTCAGTCGTACAGGCGTAATTAGGTAACAAACACACACATCAGTAATATGTGTCTAAAGGTTAAAGTCGAATTCTTCAAATCATTTTTCAATAAGTGTGTTTCTCAAAGGACTTAGGATAGCTAGTTATCAACGTGCTTAGTGTTACTTCACTGTACCTCTAGTATTGTAGTAGAAGTAGATGTAGACATTGGCACGATTGACAACGATTGCCGCGAATAGTTCGATGTAGCGCCATTCCTGGACGGGATATTACATTCCACGTAGGGATGGGAGTGGAGCAAGACTGTAAGAGTCTTTGAGTCTTGCTGTGGTTTACCAGTCTTGAAAAATAAACACTCTCTATTGTGAAAAGCAAATGGATAAAGTAAAAACAAGTTGAAAGCAGTTCAAACAGTTTCATTTTGGAGAGTGTGTGCAGGAATTACACGAACTAATTCTTCCAAGCCCATTCTACCGACGAACGTCGCGGCAGACGGCAAAGCGGCATACTTAGTGGCGTTACCTAATGCCCGCACCAAGCGTTTTGCTTCGTCGTTCTTAATGAGAACTGGTCGCGTTTGGAACACTTTGCCGTCATCCGTGTTTCCCGAGCGGTACAACTTGGGTATCTTCAAGGCACGAGTGAATAGGTACCTTTCTAGGCATCTTACGTGATCCATCGTCGACCGCATTTTCACTTTCCATCAGGTGGGATGTGGTCAAACGTAGGCCTATCTCGTATAAAAAAAAAAAAAAAAAAAAAGCCAAGTACCAATTATTTACTGGTTGATGAGATAATTAATAATTTTACGTTTAAATATGAAATGAGAATGAATATAATATGACAGAAATGAAGACAAAATACCCCATTGGTGGGGGACAAACCATAAAACCCCAACCAATAAAAATCTTAAAATATTGTATACTAAAGCTTCGAAGCTACTCGTATATTAAAGCACCAAGGTGCCACATAAATTCCAGTTAGAAAACATTTAACTCATTTTAATTGAAATAAATAATATTTAGCACCATACTAAGGATGTACTAGAAAAGAAAAGGAAAGAAATAAAAACATAATGGACTCCTAAATGCCCTGTCAAAACCATTCACATCCCCGCTCTACTCTATCCAGCTATATTAACATGCAAAAATAAAATGAGAGAACTCGTGTCGTGCGTTTATAATAAAATTCGTTGTATGCGAAATGCGCTAGGCAGACGGTGCCATCGTGTTATTACCAGAAAATAACAAAAATAGCGAATAGTTCCAAGCATTTCTGTGCCCGCAGAGGGCGCAATATGTGGCAATATTGAGCTTAGGAACGTCCGTGTAGATAAACTTATCAACTTTGGTCTTCCCTTCTCCTATATTTTTGTTTAGCGTCTTGAACTAATGGGGCTTATATCACAGGCTAGCTTATCCTCGCAGTTTTGCGTGTCTGGAGAAATAGGTACTTACTTAGCCTACGTCAATTTTATACCCGAATTCTGTTACAAATTTCAACTCGATCTGTTCAGCGGTTTCGGCTGTGCGTTTGTGTGTTAGTATATCAGTCAATCAATCAGTACCTCTTTTTTTTGTATATTTAAATAAATTTCCCTGGTACATTTAACATTTACAATCATAACCATTTCAGTATTATCACAAAACCCAACTTACGATAGGATTAATTCTAAATATATAAAACAAAAGAGTGACTGATTGACTGACTGACTGATCTATCAACGCACTGCCCAAACCACTGAACGGATTCGGTTGAAATTTGGAATGCAAATAGTTTTTATGACGTAGACCTTCGCTAAGAAAGGATAAAACCACGCGGGCAAAGCCGCAAACATAAGTTAGTCATGCCTTAAGCGAACAATTATTGAAGTAAATTAAGTATTTATTCCTAGTAATATCGAAATCCGCGTTTTCTAATAACGTGGTTATATTCGATTGTTTGATTACACCTACCTAATCTCCCCACATAATCACAAAAAACTACTTAGAAATCCAGGTTACTCAGGTAGTAACAAAAGTCCTAAAGCACATAAACTATAACCATTATCCCTTCACTAATTGGTAATTAGGCTCCACTTAGCTAACGTAACCTAAAGTGAGATTAATAAAAACGTCACGCGAATTACAGCGGTCGGGGAATACAATCGTGGGACTTAACAAAGATAGGATAGATAGGACACGAAACTTATATTGGGTCACGGAAGATCATCGCGTAAAACGCACTGGATTACAGTGGTGGAATCAGGGTAAGATTTGATTGGCAGATGGAAGAAAAAAAAGTTAATAAAAGCCGTTATTGTGCTTGTTGTCTTTGTTTGTAGTTTGTCGTGTTGCCCTTGTCTTTATCTATAGCCTTGAATGTTTGGAAAAGATCGCTATTTCCGATTATACCGCCAATTGTAATTTTTCGCATACAAGCAATTTTAAGATTTTTTGTAATTATGGAGTTTATATTTACGCGCTTGCAGACAGCAACTATCATATTATCATCAAAGTAATTAACACTAGAAACTTTCTGGCAACTAGCCGTTTCATATATCTGAATGCAACAACTCATCGGGCATGCCTTAAATTGCCAGTCCCAGTTGAATTAACAGCATGCTCATTCCGAATTAACAGTTGCTCATTCTAAACATTAGCTGTCATGTGCAACTTCGTCTTCATCTATTGAATACTCTTAGTTCATCATCATCATCAGCCTATGTTCGTCCACTGCTGGACATCTATGGCACGCCACTCAACTCGGTCCTCCGTCTTTCTCCTCCAACCACTCCCAGCGACCCTCCGGATATCATAGTTAGTATACAACAAAGATTTCCTATAGGTAAACAACCCTGAAAAATTGTGTCTTCTTTTATTCATAAAAAAAAGCTTAACAACTGTCAAAAAGTCCACGAGCCGCGCAAAACGTTATCTCGCCCAAACAACGTTCTTACAGGCTCCCTCTTATCTCCTATCTTTTGTCTAAACAGCCAGTTGTTCCAGCTTGTTTATTTGCACTGTTGCCTTTGGACTGCGGGAACTTGCCATTTGTTAAATTAAAATGTGCATCCATTGTTGGTTACCGAGCTACTGGGGCAGTGCATCCTTTGTACTTTGTTTTATTTTACCTACAGTTAGCGTTGGCCCACGTGAACGCGCGGGCGCGGGCGCGGGTGTGGGCGCGAAATTTCAAACATACGACGTGCTATGAAAGTGTTCACGTACAAACGCACGTGCGGTGTAAGCAAAGTCTGCCGCGCCCGCGCGTTCACGTGAACAAGCACTTAGAGACGTGAAGTAAACGCGCTTGCAATAGGCAAATAAAAAAAATGTTGCCTAAAAATAACTTGTCCATCATGTTATTATAAATAATAGACACGTTTAATTTTTTAAAGTAAAAATTATAAAAGATATCAACGTAGGGCGTTAATAAGTAAGTTGCTTGGTAGCAGTTTGGGACGTCAATGATGGGACTCAGGTCCGTACATTTTGTACTGGATAGTGGATAGTGACGTAGCGCGTCCCTACCCACAATAACTTAAAGATGTTACTTCGCATTTATTTATTTTATTCACAAATTATTTTTAAAGTTAATCAACATCCCTACTCGTTGAATTTGTATTTTGAAATAACGCATGTTTATAATTTAGCTAAAGGTAACTATTTAATAAAGGCAGACATCGCACAACAAACACAAACGTAAAGCCAAGTTTAATTGGTACTATTGTGTAGAAAAGCAGTTTTAAACTTAAATCGGTACTTACTAAAAATTAAACTGAATAGTAAAATTTTCCTGTAGTCGCGTTACGCGTTTGAATCGTAATCCAGAACTTAGAAAAAAAATCTAATTAGGTTTACAAATTTTAAAAAAAATTCACTATTTACGAACTTTACTTTGAACCATTTTTGAAATGAACCTGTTCACCAAACAAATAGTTCCCAAAAGAAATAAAATTGACCTACAAGTTAAAACCTGTCAATCTACCCAAATATCAGTACTTAAGCAGTTAAGAAGCTTGATTTTTACAGATTTTAACCTACTTTAAATATCAACCGTTGAGGTCGCCATATAAAAGTTTTAGGGCTACGCCTGAATTTGGGCAAGTAGATGACGAAATGCGAAGAACTTTTACCCTTTTAGTCAGTAGCAACACCTGCGCTGCTTAAATTATGTAAATTACCTTTAATTTTCGCTTTCTATCCTTTTTAGGAAAGGTTCGGATTGGATCATCGACTTTTACGTTAACTGAGATTTTCCTACTTAAACCGTTATGTTAAGTTGAGACAAAACTGAAAATATTGCTCTAGAATTAACAATATCGTATTTTGAATTCACGATAGGTGATTCTAAATTATTGAATTATTTATTTAATTGTGATTTGCGGTAGGTGCAAAGTAGGGTAACCTGTTCTGTTGGAGTATAAAACTTTTTAATTTTTTAATTTCGCGCAAGATTAAGGTACTAAAGGGCAATTTTTATGCATTTTCGATAAAAAAAATTTGTAAAGATGATACAAAAGTTGTTAGACATTTTTTTTTGCCTTGAACTTTTTATTGTGATGCAAGGAAGTATATGTGGGTATGTAAATTACGCCCCTATGAAATTCATACTCATTGCACTTACAACTAGTAGTTCGCCGCGAACTGGGACCTCGCAGACCCAATTTCCCTCAAAATAGGTATACATAGGTAAAAGTTATAAGTACCTATCTACGAAATATAAATGTATGGAAACTTTAACCTATAATATTCGTAAAAGGAAAGGAAAATGCCAAAATTGAAAGTAATGTTAAAACTCAAAATACGTAACGCATATACATTAAAAAAATCTTTATCTCTGTGACTATTTTATTGTTGTGATCAAAATTTCAATAATAATAAAATATGAAAGGTTATGTGTGTATTCACTTGCAGAAAATAATAGAATAAAATAATAAATATTACTATAGTTTTAAAAAAAAAATCTCAAAAAATCTTCATAGTTTGTAGCACTTGTTTATGAAGAAGTTGCCGATGCAGTGGACATTAGAAGAATATAAATTGGAAAAAAATATCTAGCTTTACTTGTGTTATATAGCAAATTTACAACAGTTATTATATTGATATTGTAGCTAATTCTATAACATTTTTGTCGTAGCAGCCGATGATGACTTAGACTTGGAGCGAGAACGCAGAGCTATGACAGTCACGCGTAACATCTAGGCTCGCAGGTTTTCAAGATACAGCTACTGAGCAAGACAAAGTGTCCTTGTTCAAGGCATTATCAGACTTTTTAAACGTGCAGCTCGTCGATCACATTTGCACTTTCCATCAGGTGGGATGTGATCAAACGTAGGCCTAATTATTAATTATTTTTTTAAACAAAAGACTTGTGGATGAACTTTACAAACTACAACTTTACAAAAAACGGATCCAGTACAATAATGCTTTCAGGATGCTTTTGGCGCTGTCTCGATACTACAGAGTGTCAGGGATGTTTGCAGATGTTAGAGTGAATGATGGTTTTAATAGCATAATGATATGTGATAAATACATAAATAACAATCCCAATAAGTTTCTTGCTCGTTCTTCTCATAGATATGCTTTTCGAACGAACAGTAGAGTCTTAAAATACTTAGATCTAAATAATTGTAAAATTTACTTTTAAAAGTGAAGCACTGTAGCCTATAGTCCAGTAAAAGAAGAAATGTGGATCGAAAAGTCGAAAGCAGAAAAACTAACTTAGGAACTTTGTTTGGACTATTCAGAACATAAACATACTAAAAGTACCCACCCCTCCGTAGTGAGCCCGAGGGGGGGGGGGGGGGGGGAGGCCGAAGAAGTTTCCATTTTTAGGTTTTTTGCTTATGCCAATTCGAGTGTAATGTGCCCAAACTCGACGGGTTTACTAATAGCCATTGAAGAGGTTCAGTAAACACCTCCTGGCTCCATCATCAGATCAACTCAGTGGTACCAAATTATTGAACTGTCATCATATTTCTAGACATTTGCAAAGTTTCATTATGGTACGACAACCAGAAGTTGGTTAAATATTACTTATATGAGATTTTTTTACCGACTTTGTATGGAAAACTAATTTCAGCATCTTAAAAATAGACCATGTTTGGAAGCTCATAGCTGGACAACGCAACGATTGGATATAGATAAAAAGTGTTAAAGCCAAAGTTGTAGGAAATTTTAAAGCTTCTATAATGTAGTACAACAAAATATCGTACTACGCCCAGTTTTTGACATATAGGCAAAAACCTAAAAATGGGACCTTCTTCGGCCCCCCCCCCCCACCCCTCAGAATCACCTCGGAGGGGTGGGGACTTTTAGTATGTTAATCTCCTGAATAGTCCAAACAAAGTTCCTAAGTTAGTTTTTCTTCTTTCGACTTTTCGATCCACATGCCTCTTTTGGGCACTCATTGACTGGACTACTATTTGAATAAAAAAATGGGTTTAAGTTTCACCCGCACGATCATTTAAACTCATAATATTTTGAGTAAGTCAACATGGCTATTCACTTATCCGTTAGGGAACCGAACCTAGGACCGAATTATCAAAAATGTATGAAATGACGTATTACGTCGTATCGATTTTTGACAATTCGGTCTTTGGTTCGGTTCCCTGACGGATAACTGAATATCCCTGCAGTTCTCATAATATTATAAATCGACAAACATTGTAATTTTGTATTCTCTATAACTCTACAACCCTTGCACCGATTTGGCTCATTTTTGGACGTGAGAATTCTTTTAGTTTGTACTACATGTTTAAAAAGATTTTATCAAGACTGGATCATCGGTTTCGTTGTAATGCAGCAATATCTTTAACTCTTGAACCCTTCGACCGATTTGGCTCATGTTCGAACTTAAAAATTCTATGGATTTATATTACGCGTTTGCAAAGTTTCATGCAGATTGGACCATTGGTTTTCCAGTTATCGCGTAACAAACATACATACAAACATACACTTTGGCTAATATATTTGTGTCGCTTATAAAAAATGTGTATATGTTAGAAAAAAAATTATCAGCGCTCCAGTTTTGAAATAATCGTCAGACCTATCGTAAAGACTTTAAGTCACCTATATCTCTGCAACCCTGGAACCTATTTAGCTAATTTTTTCACTTAAATTATCCCATTAACCTTCTTAACTTGTGTGTAAAATTTCATTTAATTTGGATTAACCGTTTTTAAGTAAACGTCGACCAAACTTAAGCACCAGAGGTCAAGCGTTAAACTGGTCCAAACGCAGGCATTTCGCGGCTTTCGACTCTAAGACCTCGCTTCGCTCGGTCGATTATTTAAATAGTTCTACCACTACATTCACTACTATTCACACTAGATTAAATTCTACAATCAGTATTAAAGTAAGAAGACCTTGCATCGTCTATCTCAAATTCAGAATTTCATCCAATTCAATATTAATCTATTAGAGAAACATTTACTCAACTGTATAATAGTGTATTCAAACATCTGTTACATTCAGTCCGTTAGGTACAGCTATAGAGAACTTAAAAGGGGAGTTGTGCTTCCTCCATTGCAAAAGCCCATAGAGCCTCTGCAAAAATTAATACGCGAGTCACCTTTTTTTTTCGGGGAAATGCATTACACATACCACCCTGAGCAGTTGTAACGCTAGTCACAGGGTGGTTATGTGGGACTCCCCGCCGGAGAAGCCGGCGGATATACCCACTAACCCCGGGGTCCTTCCAACCGCTGTTCAATGGAGACGGCGAAGATACGCTCTCGCATTCTTCTTCCTTCGATACGCGGGTCAACTGCTAGCTCCACTTGTACGACGCCAAAGCCACCGGTCATAGTAGCTTCCTTACTTCGGGACGCTATCCCTTTGATAGATAGATAACTCTTTACTACACACTGTAATTTAAAGTAAAGATTCAATACATTAGATTTAAAAGTGTAACAATTGGTGTTGATAATTGGTTAATTGGTGTTAGTTTTTTTTTACCATAACAGTTTTAATGAAGTTACAATTTTTTGAGAAAAAAAGAATAGTAATAATCAAAATAAGTAGCAAAATAAGTAGTAATAATCAAATAGTGTAATAATGTTAAGGAACTTCTACCAATCACGGCTCTTATGTTCAAGTCAAGTTTTATCATTTAAATACCTCTGCATTAATTTAGGAACTCTAAACTCTTTCATCCTCTTTACGTAGCTCGATAAAGGTAGGATGAAGTTTTTTGTCGGATTGTAGCACGTCGCCAAAATGGCCACTGAACTTATCACACATTAAATCATGCAGAAAGATGTAAAACTGAAATATCTCTATAAAAATATATAGGCACAAGTAAAAGCTCCTCACACTCATTAAAATTTAATATTATGAGCCCAATTATTCATTGTTCATATATCATCCTAAAGGGGATGTTCACAAATAATGCCTCCCCTTATGAGATCTTTGTGTAGTAGTAGTAACTGTATCTAGTGCTCAGAATAATCTCAGTCTGGGAGCGTATTCGCACGCATAATTTTTTTTGTCCTAATTTTGTTTCGCCGAAAATGTTTCGCATAACTTTTTTTAGCCTAATCATAATTGGGCATAATTATATCTAGACATACTTATGACTTGCCATAACTGTCAGTTGCCCTAACGTTTTTTAGCATATATTTGTAAAGCATAAATTTGTATGTCATAATATAAGTACGCATAATTTTGTTAGTCCTAATTTAATTTGTCCGAAAATGTTTCGCATAACTTTCTCGGGCATAATCATAATTTTACATAACTATATTAAGGCATACAACTAATATTGTAAGTTAATGAAATTATTTAGGAAAGTAGTTTATGGCACCCAGTAAGACTGACTGTCACAAAACCGACTCGGATAATTTAGGTTAGGTTAGGTTTGAACAATGTCCACAGTGCCACGGTAGCGGTCAACAAAGTGCCAAAAATGACCATCCACTTTCTAATTCAGAGAGAAGGTAGGGTATAGAGGAGATTAAAATGAAACAACCACACAGTAGCTAGTGAAGTTACTGGGCTGAAGAGTCTTAACATCTTATTACTCTCAAGTAAGAAGTTATCTCTTACCATCGGGAGAGCGTCTTGCCCGAATTCTTACTTCGTTCTATAAAAAAAACCGCGAGAAGGCTAGGTTAGGTTTTAAGTTGGAACATTGAAATTAATAATTCGTTTCTTTTAGTATTAATAATATTTTGCCGATTACAATCCTGGTAATAGTATTATGACAAGATATCACTTTGCTAAAAAATTAGGGCTGGATATATCATTATACTGAAAATTATTAGGGCTGGATATTATTATGTCGAAAAATATTAGGGCTGAATATAATTATGCCAAAAAAATTTATGGTTAGATATTTTAGGCGTTAAAACAATATGCGTAACAATTTTATGCGTAATTATTATTATGCTTAAAAATATTATGGGAGAAAAATTTAGGCTAAAAAAGTTATGCCTAAAAACTTTAGGCGTTTTGATGTATAGGCTGAAAAACGTTATGCCACATTAAATTAGGACTAAAAGTTTTATGCGAGCCAATATGGACCCTCTCAGTCTATTCGAGATACTGAATCTTGAGCTTTGCAACGTTTATTTACTAAGGTTGTATAAGGCTTGTTGAAAGGAAACTTGTAAGGTTTATTATCAAAACCAGCATTAACTAGCAATTTTTATAAAGCAAACAGATATTTTTTTTATTTTATTCAAGTAATGGTAAGATGAGAAGGTATGATGATAAGAAGAATGGTAAATAAGATAAACGAGGTGACCCCGACTCTTATAGTAAGGTTAAATTGCCAACAGATTCTAGTTCCTTTAATTATATTTTTGATTTTACCTCTATGTAAAGTCTATATCGGCGCATTTAAAACTTACGAAAATAACGCCTGTCGTAAATATATTTGTTATGTTATGTTATGTTCTTTATTTCCATATAGGCATACAAAATGCACTTATGTGCGTCAGTTACATTGATATAATATTACAATTGTAATTTCAGCCAATAGGCTTTGTCAGCAATAAAATCTTGGATACAATGGTAAGCTTTTTCCATAAGTATTTTTTTCACTTTGAGTTTGAAATGTTTTTCATTATATGTATTTGATTAGTAGTAAATATTTATTATAGTGAAATCTGTTTTGTACTAATTAATCAATTATATTATTATTTAATAGACGATTGAGATAGCAATAAAGATAGACGAGATTGCATGTTAGAATGACGACTTATATTTCTGCTAAGAAAGGAATTCTTCATAAAACGCAGCCGCGAGCACAATCTTGCGTACATAATATTCAATATGAATACCGATATAAACAATAATTTTATGATGCGCAAAGATAGACTATGAAAGTCGCAAAGTATCCGTTAACAAGTAAGTTTGACATGCGGTGCACTTAAGCCGCGCATAACTTGGTAGAGAGTAATTGAAAACTGTCCAACTTGCAACGAACAGACCACTGCAACATCAGGTATAGCCTAACCACGATATAAATCTTTTAAAATATCAGCGCTAGTGTCTACGTAGAAGATTACTGGTGATAGTAGCACGATAAGGTGGAGTTTTAGTTCCATTTTTGTCAACATCTGTTTAGATCGTAGACGGACAGTAATTTAAGCTTAATTTGTTTAGACTAAGGCTTAGCTTGTTTGATTTTTCCTTGATTTGTATTCTAGTAGTACTATTATATTCGAAGAATGTTCGGAGGGTTTCATCCCGCCTTCTAGGTTAAGACTGTTCCCATTGACGGCGGCATCGTCGCTTAACATCACGCGAGATCTAGATCAAATACTAGCCTACAATGAATAAGTAAGTTTAACTTTTAATACAATTTCTTTACTGCTATGTTTTTTTGTTCGAAATATAATTTTCAGTAAGGGTACCTTTACCAAAGCTATATTATTTTGTCTGAGCCCACAACCTAACAGTCAATAGTATTTTTTTTTATTGACCCCGTATCACCCCACCGTAGGGCACGGCATCTATTTGTTCCCTCCACTCATCTCTGTCTGTTAATCTATTTTAATGATTTACCCTATTTATTTTAGATTCCAACCGTCTTATGTCCAAAATAAAATAAATTCCTGTCTAGTGAATTTGAAAGTGATTCAAGAACCCGCTATTGATATTATTCAGGATTTAGAAGTAATAGATAGAGTCTCTACGATATTAAATTATAATATTATGTATTCGAGTAAGGTATTCTAATAACATTGTGTAATATCAATTTATTATTATATCGACCCATTAACTGGCAAGTAACAAAACCAACTTTGATAGCACAGTTCCATATAAGTGAGAAAATATTAAATTTTTAGCTAAGACCAGTGTTAGTGTGTTTAGTACCTCTTCACGCCGAAACAACAGAACCAATTAGCTAGCAAAAAACCAAGGAAAAACATAACAGATAAGTTTTATAATGATTATGGAATAAAACCAACTCCCTGTAACTCCTTTACTTTTTCCGCAAAAACGTGGTCCCAAACTCACACCACTAAATTATAATACTCACGCGACACACGGACATTCATAAGGCATAACCATGGTAAATTTATTTTCTGTACATGAACTCGCCCATTCATTCATTTGGGGTGTCATTTTACTTAGTCGGATAGTGTTGAGTGAAACAGAAATATTCAATCAACATGTGCAAACGGGATGGACAAAACGAAGGAGTACAAATTTAATAAGAAAAAACTAAAATAAAAATGGCAACATTCTACCTATTTCTTTCAAACTACTTCTGTCAAATTTGACAAAAACAATGTAAACAACAACATGTTGTTCGTATTTTTAGTGATTAATAAGTTATTTCGAAGATTTTTCACAATAATGTTGATGAAAATGAATAAAATAATCCGTGGCGGTGCTTGCCAAATGAATTACAAAATGTATATGACGGGGCGTTGTGTGGGTATAGGTCAGATGGCCCGTCAATTGATCTGAAGCGTCGCGAGTCGCGTCGGATCCACAAAATAATACTCGCAGCATATTACAAAATGATTATTTTAATAAAGGATCGATACAGATTTACACAAGAGCCACTGATTGCTTTGATATTCTAAGATTTGAAGACGTAGTGAGTTCGATGCCACATAGTGAGTCACACAACCGATCGATTCGAAATCTACAACAAGAATGTTTTTCAATAATGGAATGGCGGCCTACAGATCAGCTGTTGCGGCCTTTTTCCTTTTCGGGGAAGCCCCTATCCACAGATCCCATAATCAAAACTAATGCAAACTGTCAGTTGTCAAACAACTGTCAAACGAACCACAGATCAGATAATAAAAATGTTCTCTTTGGTCTGTGGCTTCACCACTGGCATCGACCACACTCAAGCAAATATTGCTCGACGTCTTCAATAGAATGCGCTAGGTACAATAGTATCACGCTTCGATACGGCCGTCTTGACATATCACACGTCCTCGTGTGATGAAGCTCTCGCATCTGACTCAGCTTCCACAGACTCGGTCGTCCACACCCATCACGTGTCCTCGTGTGATGTACCTAGAAAGAACAAAATTCTCGCACAGTAATCATTCTAACCGCTCGGCCAACCCTGGCCCAATCGTATGGGACATAACAGAATATTCAAAATCATTTCAAATTTCAATTAAATTCATCAAATCCTTTCCTCAAAGTGAGTATGTAGTTTCATCTTTGTCAAAAAAACAATCTTGCAATAATCTTTGTAAATAGCTGACTAACATGTTGGACAACATCACTATTCATTCAAATAAAAGAAAGCTCAATAGAATATCACAGTGCTCGTATTTTAACCAAGATCCACATTACTACTTGACCTCCATCCGGTCGTAAGCCTCAAACAATCGACCTCCATCCAGTCTTCATCACAAGTATCCTAAATCTAATCACTAACACGGTAAGATAAGTTCATCTAATTACTGACACGGTAAGCTAAGTTCATCTAATCACTGACACGGTAGGCAATCTTCATCAGGTCACCTCCGGCCACTATCAGTCAGTATTCGCCATGGTAATTCATAACGATAGTATGCAATACTCTAATCATCAACACGTCATCGGGTTCCATCCACCCGGTAAACAACACGTCATCGGGTTCCATCCACCCGGTAAACAACAACTCACCAGGTTCCATCCACCCGGTAAACAACAACTCACCAGGTTCCATCCACCCGGTACCCGGCTCACTTAAGACATCGGGATTTTCGACGGTACCCGGCTCACTTAAGACATCGGGATTTTCGACCGTACCCGGCTCACTTAAGACATCGGGATTTTCGACGGTACCCGGCTCACTTAAGACATCGGGATTTTCGACCGTACCCGGCTCACTTAAGACATCGGGATTTTCGACAGCGACAACCTACACCTGCACGTCATACGCACGCCACTCACGGTCGTGGCCACACTGAGACGGGTAAAAACAAGCCCGATTTTACACCTGTGCCTACGTATATGACTATGAAGGTGCATCCGTCTGAGCGACTTGCATACTACATTACTACTCATGACATGTCTGTAAAGTCACAAATCTATTCAAGTACACTATCAGTTCACAAATCTGTCCCAAATTATTTGCTTTCAACAAACTTAATCGTTACTTAGGTCTTGGGGATTCAAAAGGTTTTCAATAATCTAACCTCCAAACCTAACCTAACTGCTCGTTATATCTCGGTAACTCTTAATTTCTTGGCAACAGAATATGTTTTCGAATCGCATGTTTGCTTAACATCAAAACATTTTCTTTCGTCACCATAGTGCAATGGTATCGATAACAATAGCAAGAAAACGACTCACAAAATTCATGTCAATTTTCGATACGGCTCGATCACTCAGCTCGACTTGAGTCTTGCAACCACGCCAAGGTCGTCTCGTCGCTCGAAAGCAGGAGCAGCACGTGCAGACAGGTAACACGCACGCGCATGGCGCGCGAAGACAGGAACAGGAACAGGCGCGCACACTCGAGCGCCGACCAAAAGTGCTCCACTGCAGACCGGTCGCGCTGCTGGTGGCAGCGCTCAGGCGCACCGCGCCGCTCGCGCTGGTTGGAGGTTTCGCTTAGGCGCACCCGCCGCCGCTGCTGGAGGCTGCACTCAGGCGCTCCCGAGCCGAGGTCGCTGCGCGAGGCAGCGCACAGGCGCCACTGTCGCTGCGCGAAGCAGCGCTCAGTCCCTGGCGCCGCTGTCGCTGCATGAGGCAGCGCACAGGCGCCGCTGTCGCTGCGCGAAGCAGCGCACAGTCCCTGGCGCCGCTGTCGCTGCGTGAGGCAGCGCACAGGCGCCGCTGTCGCTGCGCGAAGCAGCGCACAGTTACGTCGCTCGCACCGCGCCATCCACCAGCTCCAATATACACCCGCAGCTCTGTCAAACCAGAAAAACAGCAAGACAACAAACGTACTGGGATTTTTAATGAATTTCGTAAATGCGGGGATATAATTGACAAAATCGTATGGCGCTAATTTAGCATTAACGGTTGCGGCTGTAACTTGGAGTCAACAGTTATAATTCGCAAAATGATTTCTCTTACAAGGTCATTACTAAGGCGGTTACGGGGACTATACGCAACATACTACGACGCTCACTTCATTAGCCATGTCTTAGCGTCACTATGCAAGCAATTCCCGCGTGAATGGGAATAATAACAAGTAAAATTCAAAAAAAACTTTTTAAAAACAAGCTTTTATTATTATTACCATAGCACCATAAAGTACTCGTCAAGACGAATCAAATGAGCCCAAATTCGACGGGGTTACGTCGTTCAACAACGAAGCTCCCATGGCCACCTTCCAGCTCTATCATCAGATCAGCTCGATGTTATAAAAATATTGCATTGTCATCCGATTCGCACAGGCGTGCAAAATCTCAGCTTAATCAGATACCGGGAAGTGGGTCAAATCAAACCTGCAAGATTTGATTACAGACAGACCGACAGACAACAGACAGTTGGAAGTAAATAAAAGCTTGTAAAATACAAGCAATAAGGGCATTGTGGCACCAAACACACTTTACACCAAAAATGGGTTTGTACATACCTCATTACAGTTGAGACCACAACTGAATCTTTCTTACTACGTGGATAACGTCGTAGAATCCACTTGCGAGAATGGTCACGCGACAAGCGAACTCCGATGCTGGCTTGATTCTTGATAACTCGAGCGTTAACACAATCGCACCAACATGACACATGTCACATGACACGACACTCAGCATTCGCCGCGTGAAAGAGCAGGTACGGCGAACGAAACAATAACTCTGAAACAGTGGGATAACGTTAGTTCTTTATCCCACTTCTGATGACGGGGCGTTGTGTGGGTATAGGTCAGATGGCCCGTCAATTGATCTGAAGCGTCGCGAGTCGCGTCGGATCCACAAAATAATACTCGCAGCATATTACAAAATGATTATTTTAATAAAGGATCGATACAGATTTACACAAGAGCCACTGATTGCTTTGATATTCTAAGATTTGAAGACGTAGTGAGCATGGCCTTTTCACTCCATACAAACTGCTATATGTTCCTGAGAGAAATGTTTTAGACACATTTCAAGAGAGGGCGCACTAAAAATAATTCTCTTAACAAGTGAATTAAATTAAAAATTAAAAAAAACCCCCAACGCAATACGTAATTCACCATTTTTTGATGGCGGCCATCTTGGATTTTAAATTTTATATAGTGGGCTGTAATCTACTCGTTAAGCCCTTTCATTTGATACCCATATTGAGGGGGTCGTGGAAGAAAAAAGTAATCCGCCATTTTGTAGCGGCGGCCATCTTGGACCGATTTTCACCAAACATGGCTAAGAACACTCTCGATTAACTCTACTTTCAAACAAAAAAAACTAAATCAAAATCCGTTCATCCGTTTGGGCGCTACGATGCCACAGACAGACACATACACACACACACACACACACACAGACAGACAGACAGACAGACAGACAGACAGACAGACAGACACGTCAAACTTATAACACCCCGTCGTTTTTGCGTCGGGGGTTAAAAACTGGTATCATTTTTATTGTTTTTCAATATTGCAATACAAAAAAGTTGTTCCATTTTACGCATAGACTTTGAAAAGGAGAAAATAATATATTTTAATATTATTGTTAAAAATTCCACCGTTCGTCAATAAAATAATTATAATGTAATCAAATTTAATATATACAAGTATATCGTGATTTATAGTAAGCAGAAAATATACCTAAATAATATGATTTATATTATAAATTATCAAGTAATGGGGATACGGAACGAACAATTTGCACGCCATTTTTTGTTTGTTTTGCCAGATGTTGTTTGTTTTGGTGAACACCTGCCTGCGCTTTTCCCGGTTTTAGTGATATATATACGACAACTGCTTTGTGTTTTGGACTCCGTTTTTTCTTCTTTCTCTGTTAGACTACTGCTTTTCCATCTGGACTTCGATTTGCATTGTGATTTGGTTACCGGCATTCTCTGCATCTGCAGCGATGAGTATTAGAAGTGATCGAACTTGTTGTGTTCGTAATAATTGTGGAAAAACGAGTAAGTATATATCTTACCACTACTTAACGCGACTCAGACGCTTCGCGGAATTATACTTTTCTTGTAAAATAAAAAACTTTTGAATAATAAAATGTTTTTTTTTGTTTTAGGATTGGATAATGTGGTTCTTCACGATCCAGTGTGTACTTAGTAATAATGTACTTTATAAATAAATAATTATTTATTTCTATTCCTGTTTTTTTATTTAATACACACACATATGTATATTATGTAATTCTAAATATGTAGGTACATACTGTAAGGTACGTAGTATATTCACGCTTATAGGTATATATAGCGTCCTAATGTTGTGGACACAAAACGATAGAGGCGCTGCATACGTTTTCCTAGACTGACAACTCTATTCCAGTATATTCATAGTACTCTGTGGTAGTGAGTTCGATGCCACATAGTGAGTCACACAACCGATCGATTCGAAATCTACAACAAGAATGTTTTTCAATAATGGAATGGCGGCCTACAGATCAGCTGTTGCGGCCTTTTTCCTTTTCGGGGAAGCCCCTATCCACAGATCCCATAATCAAAACTAATGCAAACTGTCAGTTGTCAAACAACTGTCAAACGAACCACAGATCAGATAATAAAAATGTTCTCTTTGGTCTGTGGCTTCACCACTGGCATCGACCACACTCAAGCAAATATTGCTCGACGTCTTCAATAGAATGCGCTAGGTATAGGTCGCGTCACATAAAAAGAACGCTGGAAGAAAGTGGCGGGGATGAGCTTGCGCATGGGTACACTCACGCATAAAACTACTAGGCCTATTTAATTTTAACTAGCTTTTCGATCGCGGTTTTTTATATTAGATATTTATTGGTGACCACATTGGTAACTGTGCCTAATTACCTATTCAAAATGTATTAGATGGAATTTATTTATGAGTATTAAAACATTTTTAATTTAGTAAATATTTTTATTTCAGGAAGGAAAATACATTTAACCCACTTGTTACTATCGTCCTTTATAAAGGCCCGCATCTAAACAAAAATCCTGTGATTCATGTCACTTTCCGAGATGGGGGGATGAAAAAGAATTTTCAGCAACTTTTCTAGTTTGAAGGCAACCATTATGTTATAAAATACCAAGAAAAAAAACCAGCGTGTTGTTTTGTTTATCACGAAAAAAACATAGAATTATGCAATTTTTGTGACGTCACGTTTTTTTTTTATAATTGCACCAAGTGCAATTATAAAAAAAAATACAAATATTTTAAATGCACCAAAGAATAAAATACATAACAAAAACAAGCCTTTCGTTTGTTTTATATTTCTTACTTAAGTCCACTCTTCATAGCAGTGGATTTTACTATTGGCCTTTATAAAGAACACCATTTTCCCGGATTTCCAAAACATTTGGAAATTTTATTTGAATTTTCCTAGATATTAGAGCACCTAAATACCTACGCACATATCCAAATTTCGTAGCAATGAGACACAAAAAGTAATCTCGGTAACAAGTGGGTTAATACAAAAATTAGGGTAATTTTGAAACTCCTTCCATTAAGTCGTCGTCGGTCACTTGAAAACCAGATGTGGATGCGATGTTACTAGTGGTATCCATCTCATCCTCCTCGGCGTCGTCGCTGTCGCTACTCGAGCTTTCTTCTTCATTTGATTCGGAATCATCATCTCCTACGTGAATGACGAATGTTTCCGTCATCATGTCGACCACGTGATCGCTTTTATAATATTCAGCCTCTATTTCCTTAACTTTGGTGCATAATTTCACCCACTCTGTTGCTCCCATTAAATTTACTTTTTCATTTACTAGTTCAGTAATTCGTGTAAGGTTCCAACTTACATTTTTGCCGGAGACATATCCTTTAATTTGGGACCAGGCCATCTCTATCGGATTTAGATCCGGGTGGTATGGAGGCAATCGAAGCACATCATGGCCTGCGTCCTTTAATATGGCATCGATATGAAATCTTTTGAACTGGTCTTTGATTTTTTTAATTAAATTATACAACTCCGGCTTTAACATGGATCCTTCAAATTCTACTCCTTTTTGGCGGAGCCAGTTTTGCATATCTGCTTTCTTAGTCGTAGAGATTGGTGCAGCATCTTGTAGTTTATTGTGGTATGAAGCATTGTCAACTACCACTACTGAGTTAGCTGGTAAATTCGGTATCAGTTGAGTGCGGAGCCAGCGCTCATAATTCTCTGAATTCATATTGTCGTGGTAGTCGCCGCTTTTTGTACCAGCTTTGAATGTTAGCAAAGCGTTCGGTACAAAACCTCCTTCTCCACCCGCATGCACTATAACCAGGCGGTTACCTTTCGATAATGGTTTTTTATTGCCTTTGGTGGAGCCGTCTGTCCATGAATGATGAGCAGCATGGGAACTATCGACATATGACTCATCTGTATAAATGATGGGTCTTTCTTCCTCCCTATATTTTTTAATCTTTTTCAGATATTCAATTCTTTGTAATCTTATTTGTGATTGCTCAATTAACAATTTTCTATTGGTTTCTGTTCTTTTCCACTTAAAACCCAAGGTTTTTATTATTCTTCTGAGACTTGCTGCCGATCCTTTGAAATTAAGGTCATCCTGCAACTTCTTTCTTAACTTATTTATAGTAGGCAATTCTTTTTCGGTGATATGGAAATTGTGAATGACTCTTTTAATAACACCCTGATCAAAACTGTCAATATCTGTAATTGGTTTTTGTTTATTTCTTTTATTTTTGCCGGGAGTTCGAAAAACAATAAGAAATTCCGAATCTCTTGCGCCTTTTACAATTCGCCTCACTGTAGATTCAGAACATTTTGTTGCCATTGCAGTCCGTTTTATGCACTGTTTTAAATTATCAACTGTATTACTATCAGCTTCTTTCTTCATAAAACTATAAACGTCATATATCATTTTTCTCACTTGTCTGTGTAAAACCATATTGTAATTAAAAACTTTTGAGCGCGATAGTACTTTGTGAATGAAAGTGACGTGAACACCGGGAGCATAGATAATACATATATAGGGTATAGATGCGCCACACTAGTTCAAGGTCAAACAACCTCAGATTTAGTTCACGCCTTCTTTCTCAGACGGCGCTAGTTTCTTTGCGCACTATATATAGGTATATATATACGTATGTATATGTCATATTATTCTTAGGTTTTTAACTCATTAAATAGTTCAGTGCAAAAATCTACTAGCTAGAATACCAGATATTTTTAAAAAGAATACTAAATTCGAGTTAACTCTGGGATTCTAGCTCAGTATTTTTTACACAAAACTTTAAAAACAAACATCACGAGTTCTTTAGGTCGAGATATTTATTTAAAAAAATTACAACTCTGGAAGAATATCCCATAAAAAATAATATTAATTATAGATTGTGTTAACATTCTACTAATGGACGTAACTAGTTAACAATATTTTGGGTTTTTAAAAACCCTACTTAACAGTTACAAACTTTATATTGTAATTATTAACAAATATTTATTCAGATTCATTAAACAATAATGAAAATTATTCTAATTAACGAAGTTGGCAACATAACATATAACATTAATATAAGATTTCGTTGGCCGAAGTTCGTTTTACATTGGGTTTATATGCTGTACGCACTATCCTGCTTCAAATTAATATAATACAATCACAAGTTAATGACTTGATAATTTAAAATCGCTCATTTGATTGCAATATGATAAATTTTGCAATATAAATTCATAGATTTAGACATTTTGATAGTTCCTCAAGAGAGGCCCCATGCAATACTATATGGCTTATGGCACACATTTTAAAAATATTCCCTCCACTTGGTATGATACTGACCCCAAAGGGAACCAGGCGTGATTATAATGTGTTTAAAAATATTTTCAAATTTTAATTACTATAAAAATATTATGTACAGCTTTACAGAGAGACATTTACAAAAAGTATGCTGTAAAATTATACATTTCAAAATTTTCCATGCGAAAGAGTCGCACACAAGGATGATTCTTAAGAATTAAGATTGGTTAATAACTTAGTTTTTCTTTTTACTTATATTTTATCTATCTCTAGACAGATAGATAACTCTTTATTGCACACAATAATTACAAACAAAACAATTAACACAAAATAAGTACATTTGATTTAAGCAGTGTTACAATTGGTAGTCTTATTGCTAATTCCACCCTCGCACTACTCTACGCGTACATTTATTTATTTTATTTGGAAAATTAACAGCTCTCAGTATATGTAGATTACAAAGTGAGTATAGAAAATGTGCTTAGGCAACAACGATTTCCACTGATATGATCATTCAGTATACACTATATCTACTTACATATTTTTAAAGTAAACAAGGGATTCAAGACTATCGTGAAAAATTAATACATTAGAAAGAACAATCATAACAACAACAAGAGTAAAGCCATAATATTACTTCATAAAATTATTATTATTATTTATTTTATTTTATTCATGTAAATTTTCTTCAGAAATTTCAACCAGTTGACCTGCAACAAGGCTGAAAATACTACTTTAGCATTAATATATAGTCCTAGCGTTGTGCTAAATAATAAAATAAATAGAATACTAGAGGCAGATTATGGTGCCAAAACACTAAAAACTCATGTCTGCTCTTGTTCTTAGTCTACCATTTTCACAAATGTTTTTGCTGTCAGTGGAAGTTCTTCGATAAATGTCAAAACAGGCTTTGCTTCTAAAAAAAATTTGGTAGCTTTGATTCTTTTTGCTAGCGTTTTGCAATTTATAGTTAATTTCACTATCTTTTGCTTGAACATTTTAATAATGTTCATATTTTTCTTCGATTTTGTAGGATCTGAAAATCAAATAAATATTATAGAGAACACAAACCATTTTTTTAATAAAAATTGTGAAAAAGCATGTCCGTTCCCAGTTATGAATGTAGGAAATATATTATGATAACTACTATAGTATAAAAACACTAATAATTTTTGAGACTTCTAATGTGATGTGATAAATAAACACATTTTCGTGCTTACATTGTACTAGTCTATTAGTATATTATAAGTATGAGGCACTAAGTACAACAGTTGTGTAAGGTTACAAAGGAAACAGGTGAAATTAAAATAAATTTATTTAAAAAAAAATTTATTATCATTATTACCATCCAGCACCAAACTCGTCGAGACAAATCAAATGAGCCAAAACTCGATGTGGTTGCGTCGTTAAATTACAGAGTTCCTATGGCCACCTTCCATCACCAGATCAGCTCGATGTCATAATAATATTGCATTGTCATCCGATTTATTACCAAAATTTAAGCTCAATCGGATATCAGGAATTGGGTTGAATTAAACTTGCAAGATTTGATTACAGACAGACAGCAAACAGACAAGTGATAGTAAATAAAAGCTTGTAAAAAGAATGCTTTCTCTTTTGTAAGTTGGTTAATTATTTTAATAAATACATACCCTTCTTCTGTGTATGATGTAATGTGACATTATTGTTATCATTAATCTGTGGAGAAGTTAATGGCAAACTTTCTTTCACTCCAAATTGACTAGGCACTTCCCAACAGGATAATCTGTAAAAATAGAGGAAAGGTAAAAAACAATAAAATGAAACTATTGAAAAATTACATTAGAAATTCTTTGATTGGCCATCTTAAAAAGCCTCTAAAATGCACCATGGTTCTTACAGATGGAGGAACTAGGTACATAGCGAATTAGATACACAGTAAGCGAGGAAGTGAAACAGTTCTCCGCCAGATATAAACAGCACTTGCTCAATGATCAAATCATCTAGCTAAACAGCTGACATCCATAAATTAACCTAAGAGGCTAAAAAGACAGCACATCATGGAGCTCAACCAGTGGTTGAAATCAAGTAATTATCACTGGATTAGGTTTAGGTTTAAAGATCTTTATTGTTATCAAAGGCATTTGCCGCGTACATGATAACTTAATTAACATAAAAAAAAATGTATTGTTTGTTGTTACAAATGCTATGTAATAATATTAAACTTATTCAAAATAAAATGTAGATGTAAGTAGATATATGTAGTTAGGGAAGTGTAAAGGAATTTATATAAATTGTAAAAAAGAGAGAATAATAATTAAGATCATGCTTTTGCATGATCTTAATTATTATCCTATCTTAATTTCTATCCTAAATTTAAGTAACTTAACAATTGACAGCTTAACAATTCACAATAATTATTTCTCTGAAACGTCCAATACCTCAAGCGAACCCGCTCATAGTCTAAAGACTGATTGCGGATATGAATACTACACAAAAAAAAGATTCTTTGATCAACAAATGGTTGTAAATGTGTCTTTTTAGCTAAATTGAATAAGAGATAATTAATGTAATGTTTGTTACCATTATCACATTTCCATTTTTTCCGCTAGTCTCGTTGTCTTCAACAACAGTAACTGTAGGTACACTCTCTGTATCTCCGCACTCTGTACTGTTTTGGATACAGGGCCAATGTCACAATCTGAAACATGTAAACATTTTATATCAACTCATATAAACATGTTGTGTACAACACCCACAATTTATCTTTGGGGATTTGTTACAAATTTCTAACATGAAAACCAATTTTATTTCTACGCTAGGTTTTAATTAAATTATTTCCAAAAAACGTTTGTATGCAAATCCGTAACTCGTAACCATTGAACACTTACGCTTACTAGGCATATTAATGCTGTTAGTATTCGAAGTAATACTTCTACTATTGGGTTATACATGTATCATACATGTACTTTTAAATGTGCGCCCTGATTAATTACTTACGCGTAGGTGCAGTTTTAACTTTGTAAAGAAAGGATAGGGACATTTTAAGAGCAATAAATTGAATAAAACATATAGAATTGGAGACGTAATGGTAAAGGAGTTTGTTTTAGAAGTGTAATATATTATGTACCTATATGTATTGTAACACTTACCTTCTGTACAGGCGAAATAGCATTTAGATCGTGAAGAAGGAATTTTCGTTATATCACCAGCAAAAGAATGCTCGGCTTTCATTTCAATAAGTTGAAATCAAAGCCGAGTCAATGAATTGAGCAGGATACGTTTATGTCCGTTGGCGAAAGCCGGGGTCTTTGTCCGTGTCCGTATGAAGTAGCCAAGTTGTCATTTAAGAAGCAATATCACTTTTTGTTGCAAACATTAAACAATTCACATAAATTACGCACAACACAAATCGAAGAAAAAACGGAATTTTGGCTTTAAAATTTGACAGTGACATTTGACAGTCAAAAGTTTTTCTGTCACTTGCTTGTTTTTTATTTTAAATTTATTTTTTAATTTGTTTTTAATTTTATGAAATCAAATATGTATTAAGAAAAAAGAGATATGTTATGAAATGACAAGATTATTAGATTTTTTTTATGATTGATTTTATTTCGCTGTTTGCAGCGACATCTAGTCGTACTTAAGTACAACAGGACTTCAAAATTGGATGCTTTTGTTCTAAGATGGCGCTAGTTTCCATACTTAAAAACCGAGAACCGAGCAAGTACCGCACTGTCACCCCCCTGACCGGGAGGGAAGCCAAGGACGACTGACGCGCCAATCCCGTGGCCCGTGCGGCGTTCACCCGCCCCGCGCTCCCCTCATACCACTCAATAGATCGATAAATCGTTGACTGCGCAGCTTACGCGCCAGCGTTCTTTTTATGTGACGCGACCTGTACAATAGTATCACGCTTCGATATATATATACGGCGTATACAGCAGTTGCAAATAGAAAAGTGGTTGCTTCTTTGACTAAGTGTTTCTAAGAGAACAGCGTATATCTCAGGTACGTTTAAGTTAGATTAACAGTACATCATCAAGCTCATTGAACCTCATCATTGAAAACGTAAAATAATCGTTATTTTGTCCATAAATAACTATTTTGTGTTATATATTTGTTTACAACTAAAGTCATAAAATACATTATAGTATGACTGAAAAATTTTGATACTTTTCATATTGTCCAAGTTTAATGATGATATTATGTGTATGAAAAATTGCGTTTTAGGGTTCCGTACCCATAGGGGAAAACGAGATCATATAACTAAGACTTCTCTGTCCGTTCGTCTGTCTGTCTGTCATCTCACGAACCGTGATAGTTAAAAGGTTGAAATTTTCACGGATGTATTTTTGTTGCAATACTAAAAATAGAATTAAATAAAAAAGGGGCTCCCAAACAACAAAGTGCTTTTTCCGTTTGTTTTTGTATATATGAGATGTTTCAAGAAAGAGTTCAATTCAAAAGAGTCCGACTTGCACTTGGCATTTTTATTTTGTTTTAATGTCTATTAGATGTCCCTACGTACAAGTACAAATACAATTGCTTTATTTGGGAATTTCTTTTAACATTATATTCATGGCACCTTTTTTACTGTTACCATACTGGTACGCCTTTTTTACTTTTAAAAGATGATATTAATCTTATTTATTTTGTATTTTCTAGGCGAATCGAAATCATCAGTCAGAAAATTTGTTTTGGAAAGTATTAAAAATAGAGGAAAATGCCCGCCTACGAGACATCGAAAAGACCAACCCACCGCAAAAAATAAAAAATTGGATTACCCTATATAAAAGATTTATTACTTTATTTTAAGTATTTTTTATATTATATTTGTGTCATATAACACATCGTCTTTTATTATCATTTTATAAAAGTATCATTATTAGACGCATGTCTGTTTTATGTGAAGCATGTGTGTTACTTTTTCGCGCCAGAGCTACTTATCTGATTAAACAGAGGTCAGTGACCAAGTACAGTAGCGATTTTTTTTTAAATAATTAAAGTATCAAAATTGTTTATAGTTAAATTCGGTATTGCCATACGGGTAACTCAAATATATTCTTTTATGTCAGACTAGGGTAACCTTGGTATGCTTGAAACAAAACGAATATCTCATCAACCATGCGTTCGACAAGGTAATGGCAAAATTGCCAAATTTGGTACAGAGGTAGTTAGAATCCCCAAAAAGGATATGGAATAAGTTTTATCGGTTTGTACGACAAATGTCCAAAATCCAAATTGTCCAACTAGTAGGTATTGATGTCCAATACTACTTTGGTCAAACACTAATTTGGTCCAACATGGCTTACGTCCAACTAGGAAAAATGTCCAACACGAATAATTTCCAACATGAATTTGGTCCAAAATGAAATATGTCCAATTAAGAATAATGTCCAACACGAATTGGTTTATTTCTGACGCTGTCATAGAAGAAATGAAAGGTCTTGGGGAGATCTACCTTTCAGATGACAGCTGTCAAACTTGAAATGTCAAAATCTGGAAGATCTTCAAAGTTTTTTAATTCCTTCTATGACAGCATCAGCCTAAGACGAATATTTTCCGAGATATTAACGTTTCGAGTTTGACAGCTGTCATTTGAAATGAAGATCTCCCCAAGACCTTTCATTTCTTCTATGAAAGCATCAGCCTAAGACGAGTATTTTCCGAGATATTGACGTTTCAAGTTTGACAGCTGTCATCTGAAATGACAATCTCTCCAAGACCTTTAATTTCTTCTATGACAGCATCAGCCTAAGACGAGTATTTTCCGAGATATTGACGTTTCAAGTTTGACAGCTGTCATCTGAAATGACAATCTCTGCAAGACCTTTAATTTCTTCTATGACAGCATCAGCCTAAGACGAGTATTTTCCGAGATATTGATGTTTCAAGTTTCGACAGCTGTCATTGCATTGGAAATAAAGATTGTTCACTAGGTACGTGACACTTTTAATAGGACTACGGGATTAGCTATTGATAGAACCACGGATAAAATAAAACTTTATTGGACATTTTTACAAATGGACGTTTTAGAATAGACAATTTTCAAATTGGACCTTTTTACGATTTGACATTTTTATGAGAACTATTTTATTCGTACAAACCTGGACGTCTATAATATTTGTCATTTTTCATAATTGGACATTAGTCGTATAAACCTGGGCTTTGGATCGGTGTCGGCTCGTGCGGTGATAAAAGCGCGATGCCAGAATCAGGTCGAATCAGGACGAGCCGGGGTGGCCGGGTCAGGTGAATTCTTCACTTTAGAGGATTTTCCTTCTTTCTTCAGACTTTTATTAAAAGTCGTTATTGATTTAATTCAAAAACAAATGCTTTTATTTATTGTACAAAAATAACATCTTTGTAGCGGGGGTGAAGCCGTGGGTTTAGCTAGTATACAAAATAAATATAACGTAACCTAATCGAATGCGAATGCAATAAACGACCAAAATAACATTGTTTCAGCCATGCCTAGTTTACCCTATATTTTTATGTATTTAATGTCAACTAAAATCGAAATTATATAATTTGGTTTAAAATAATGTTTGTTCGCTGTGATAAGTTTTTCCTGCTTTTTACTGCCTTCTTTCCATTTTTACACAAATTTACCACACAAAAGGTCATTTTTGTCGGTTAACTATATTATTTTGGATATTTATAAAAATCAAACGATGCGTGCATCTGTCGCTGAGCGCGCTGTGTGACTGAGCGGCGGGTGAGTTGTACTTTTTACGCCCCGCCCATATAGTTGTACTTTGCATTGAATCACTTTTTGAGCTGTGTTCGATTTCTATTATTTCCCTAATTCGTTGAATAAAACCCATGCCGTCAAAGAACCGCACAAATCACAAACAAACCACGAATTCCAAACCTTTCTTTTGCCTCACAAATTTATATAACCAGGGGTAATTAAAAACCGCAAAATTAAATTCGTCAATTTATTATCAGTATAAAAAATAATACTATTTTCATTTATCTAATGGTACACACACTGAGGTATACTTAATAAACTTACTTATATTGAGCAACAAATACCAGTAAATTAAAAAAAAATGTCTTTACAATATAATTACATAACTACATACAAAATTCTACTAAAAATGTGCCTCTTTATGTTCTTTTAAGAGCGTAAACGCTCAAGCGATTATTTGTCGCGATTCGCTTTGACAGCGCAATTTTTTTTAGATAATCGCAACAATTAATTATATGCGCTTACGCTCTTATAATTATTAACTTTACTATTATTTGAAAAATATGATATATTATATCTTAAGTTTGTCTGTTGGTGTGGATAGCCTTTACTTTTTGTGGTGTACTTTATTTTATTTGATAATATTATTTTGTTTAAAACAAGGTTTAATAGCTTCAAAAAGAATTTCTTTTAGATTCTTAATTTTTGTTATTTAAACATACCTATATAAAGTGATTGACTGAGAAAAGCTCTAAAATGTCTGCAAAATCACTCATTGTTTGTGTTTAAAACTTTTTTCATTTCGCGAGAAATCATTAAAATTTTGTGAGCAACATAAATATCGAGAGGATTTAATTAACATTGATTTTATTTTTCAATAAAAATGTAATTAAAAGTTCCTTTGGTACTTAAAATTTGCAAGAACTGCCTTATAAATTAATAAATTTCGGCATAAGATGAAATTTCGGAATAAGTTGCCTTATTTCAAATACTACTTTTCATATCATATCGTTTTCTTATTCATAGCTTTCAGATGAACATTTGAACAGGCGACAATCAGTATAAAATCTAACAAAAAAATGTTTAAGAGACATATAGCACAGTAAAATTAATTGGCATTTTTTAAACTTCGTTTCGTTTGTCGGAACGTGTATGCGACAGAGTTAATAAGAAATGTCTTTAAACTTTACTGCGCTATGTTTCTACGACCATTTTATTTTTGTTTGCCTTATAGTGATTATCACTAACCCAGTTGAACTAAAACGGCTCCAAATCGCTTCTTGATTTTCTTTCACCTATTTGTCATAAAAAATTATATCCACATGTCTAAAGGCCTCTTTGGACTTTGACATAAAAGTCATACTAAGGGGCTGCGCAGACGACAGACTACCCATGACGCACTTTTTAGTCTGTGAAAATAGAACCTATGCAATTATATGCAGTAACGCTGGACTTTGTAAAGCACTACAAATAATATAAAAATTATCTTTTCCATAATACAAAACACCAATCAATAGGTAATGATAATTATTTTAACAATATATTAAATTATTATTATCACAAAAACTGGTAATAATAGGAAATAACTAGTTTTTTTATTTACAATATCAACTTACATTCATATTCGTATACAAAATGAAATCATTAATTAATAACTTTCACGGTTACTGGTAATCAGCTGAACATTTCTTTCAAGTATTTGTAAATAAATACAATTTTACAACATTTAGAAATAGTATAACGTAATATTATTATTAATTCATTTTTGTTTGTAGTACTTGGATTTTCTGTAGATCGGCTTGTGGCCGATCTGTGGTTAATAAAAGTGTTTTTTACTGCTGTAGTATAGTAAGGTTGTTTTTCTTAATAAAGACATTTTCCATTAGAAAAAATCATATCATATTAAAATATTATGCACCTAATTATAATCTTTTAAGTTTTTAGATCTTTCAAAACTGCATTAATTTTGGATAGCTTTTAAACAGCAAATAAGAAATAGTAAAACGAAATATTATTTCATAAACTTCATAAAATGTTATTCAACTCATTACCAGTAACTTTACAGTTCTTCAAATCTTTCATACTGCATTCATTCACCTTTCGTACCAACACCTAAACATAACATTCCTAGCTCTGAAATTAAACATACAAATATAAAATTACACCCATTTTCAAAACTAAATACGTTACAAAATTTAATTTTTAGGCGCTTTACACACGGAGCAATTTTTAGAGCAATTGGCATTAAAGCTACGTATTGCAACCTAACAGCTAACCCGACAAAACTCTTGGAATGCAGCAACTGAAATGTTACTACAACTTTTGTATAAGAAAAATTAGCTTTCAGCATAGATTTAAAAATAGGAAGATGCGGTACTGACGTGTCTGACATGGTCTGCTTCAATTAGGCCCAGGACACAGTTTCACTTCGGCGCGAGTAGGCGCGGCAGGCGGCAACCAACATTTTCCATTCCAACAGGCCCAAGTTTGGCATAGCAGCGATAGCGCTTTGAACATCTTCCCATTATAAAAGCCACCAGCAGGCAGCAGGTACCCATAGTAGCAGGTTTTGTTGTCAGCATAAGGCGGTATAAAAAAAAACATCTTCCCATTTTCTTTTAATCTAAGGTTTTCAGAAATTTGCTCCATCTGCAAAGCGCTTTAACAGCTGAACCTGTCCTTAACAAATCACATGTAAAAAAATACATTTCATTCATTCAAATATTTACAAATTCAAAATAATCATAATATTGACCTAAGACAACCTTAATGCTATGAATCTAGTTTAGATTGACTAGTGTTTCTTGAGGATTCGGCTGATTCGTTTCTTCTTACGTTATCGCTGATTGGTGGTCGAGCTGGGTAAGGAAAAAATATATATTAGAAAAAAGTTAAAAGAAAGAAAAAAGTTTTATTTACGACAAATTACAATTGGTGTATAAGTAGGAACATAAAACACAGTATTAGCAAAGTGCAAAGTTAGGGACAGACGGGATGAATATCGAGCAAAATTCAGAATAGCAGCGATGTGTGATTTCACATTTAGGATTACCAAGCTTATATCCTGCCCCGAATCAATGGCAAATCTAATATATTATAATAATTATAGTAATTTGCAGTTTTTTCTCTGGTGGTAGACTTTGGCCGTGGCTAGTTACCACTAGACAAAACCTATTTCTATCGATTTCCGGTACGTTGTTCAGTGAAGCCAGACATAAATACGTATAGCCTGTCTTCTGGTAGGTTTGGTCTGTACTTGTCCTTTTGTCCATTCACTAACTTCACAAAGTTTATCTGAACTTTTAAATAACCTACATAAATAACTCATAGAATTTGATACCTAATAAACGGATGTCTAAGAACTTTTCGTTCATAATTCTTTGCAAATTTTTAATAAGGTCTCAGAAGGTTCGTGCGGATATTTTATTTGGACGTGAGTTTTGAAATTACTTTCGATACGGGTATTTTGGTGATACGATCAGATATTTTTGTATATATTGAATTTGTCTGCGTATTTTTGAAGTCACGTAATTACTTTAATCTATAAATAAACGTCAAAGTATTTATTAATAAGTGCGAAAGCCTTAAATGTCAACGAGAAATTAAGATTATGTAATATTATGTACCACCGTCGCGTCGTGCTAAATTCTATATTCCCTTTCCATGGCTAGAAGAGATGGCTATTGATAAATTGTTACTCTTTTTGTTTTTCAAATTTTATACTTATTGATGAATAAAGAGTGATCAGATATAAAACTCCTATTTCAATAATTAATAGGTATTCAATATTCAGACTAACATTGTTTTGAAACCTTACTAAAAAACTTTCTAGACGATGTCATATTTTCTTAAACGAAACGGTTAATATGTATAAAATGCTTACTAATAGACTACTTTAACCAAGAAGTATTAATCAAGGGTTAAAAAAATGTCCGATTTATTTTGTAACTCACCGAACTTTCTTAATAGTATTTTCTCAATCCCGTGCAAGGGAGATTCGAACGTTAAGCACAGGAGAAGACCAAGGAAGAATGTCAGCATAATATGTGATATTGCCGATGCCAACTGAAAATAAAATTAAAAAAACAACATTATAGGCAAGGTTGTTAATAATAACGCATTGACGAAAATTCATAAACACTTTATTAAATCATTACACTTAATTATTATTAAAGCTTAATTTTCAACATTTTCATTTTTAAAGAAATCAAATAACAATCTACAAGTGCTGCATGCAAAACAAATGATACAAATAAACTCTAGAAAATAAAGGGGAATAACTGGCACTGTTGGGGCACCCATCTAGTCGAATGAGGTTAAGAATAATTAATTGGTAAAATGACAACAAAGTGTTGCGTTTTTTCTTTGAAGGCGTTTAGCTACACAGACACTTACCACAGTAAAAACAGTGATGTGAACAGGATGTCTCAGCTGGCCGACGTAGTACAACTCTATGATGCCGTTGACGAGGTACGCACAGAACGTCAGCCTTGATATGGGGGCGAGAAACTTCCATGTCAGTAGCTTGTTTATAACCCCTGGAAAATATAACATGGAAATATGAGAAAAAGTATCAATTATGCACAACGATTTTATGCAGATTATTTATTGGTCTAGATTTTAGGGATTGGTAACAAACCAAGGTATCGTTTTTTTTTTTTTTCATAGCAACATACCTTTCAACTAATTGCTATTTTAATTGTATCACGATCGGTCGAGCAGGTTTCAGGTTACCTACGATTTTTTATACATTTATAGGTTAGTCTTTGACCACGATCTTGCGTGATGTCAATGTAGCCGTAGTACATATACCGCTAAACTTCGTCGCTGAAAGATTCTAACCTAAGCTCATTAAAAACGTGCTTGGAGATGGTTTAATATAGTTTAATGCACTTGTTCAGTTCAGCTAACCTCCGTTTCCAGTAGCGCAAGCAATGATGAGCCACCCATTGCATATTCCCCAGGCAAGTTTATGCAAGGAGATGTAAGCAGCCGCCTCGATCTTGTTGTAATGGTACCAGTCTTGGTAGAACAGGCTCACTGAGAAGGTCACCACTGTGCCGAGGACTATGCTCGTCACCCAGCCGAAGATCTTCAGGAGCTTGGAGAATTGGTAACTGGAAATTAGTATTTATGTGTAATGAGTAAATGCTGTCAGCAATTACTTACATTTTTATAGTTGGTTTTTTTTATATACAACGAAGTAAGAAGACAAACAAGACGCTCACATGATGGTAAGAGATAACGCTGCCCATAATATTAGTACAGTGCTACCCAGGATTTTACAAAGGTGAAATTCTAGGTACACTTTTTTTTTTTTGACCTAGGAAAAATGCGTTACGCATCATCACCCCACGCCGGGGGGCGCGGGGCGGTATGTGGGACTCCCCCGCCAGAGATGGGAGCGGCGGGGATACCCTGTTCCTGCGGGACGCCATAATGCCGGGGCAACGGGTACGCCGAAGCACTCATCCGCGGCCCCGACGGCGTTTGGTCCTCACTGACAGGAGGACCCCTCCGCGGTGGGGTGAAGAGGAGTTTCACCCCACCCTCAACATACACACTGCGCCAACGCTTCTTACTTGAGAGTCATGAGATGTTAAGAATCTTCAGCCCAGTAATTTCACAAGCCAAAGTGTCCTCCTACTGAAGCACAGTAATGTTTGCACATCACTGCTCAGGCGTAGGATAATGTCACTGTTGGGGTACCCACCTAGTCGACTTCCTGCAAAGAAAGTTTACCCAAGGTGAAGCAGCATTCGGGGCATGCTGCACAGTGGTTAGAGCACTTAGATTATCTGTAGATTGGCGTGTGGCCGATTTGTGTTTAATAAAATTATTCTTTGCTGCTGTAGTATAGTTTGCTTTTTTTTTTCTCAATAAAGGCATTTGCCACATAATAACAGTAGTTTAAGTTGATGTTAGTGCCGTTATAAAAGAACTAAAATATTCCACAATTATTATCCCATTTAATAAGAATGTAAACGTGTGTGTCTTCAATATTGGGAACTGAACTAGAGTATTTAAAAGCGCTTCTGTCGTTACATTCCATTTGAGTCTAATCAAAATCCGTTTTAGAACAAATACTACTATAGCTACTTCAGACTCGCCTAGAAGAAGAAGAAAAAGTAGTGAAATACTTACTTTTGCGACTGTATCCTATGTAATATGTATCCAGTGAGGATCCCCATGAAATATACTGTCATTTTCATGTGAGTCTTTATGTAGGCTGTTGTGAAATAGAAATTAGTGCTAATGTCGGTGATCTCTCTGAAACACAAATATAAATCATTTTAAACTCATTATAGATCATCCCTTCATCATTATTAGATAGTATTTAAAAGATTTTGGGTGAATACGCGCAACGATACATTTCAGTAAGAACAAAATGTTCCAAACTGATTCAGTCAGTCATAATATCATCACCAAGCCATTTTTAAGATTTCGTAGTCAATCAAATCATCTTTTTTTTTGTTGTAGCGTCCGTGGCCCAGTGGTCATACGTCCGGCTTGTAAGCCGGAGGTCCTGGGTTCAAATCTCAGTGTGGCAAATATTTTCGCCTGGACGCTACCGTGTTTCGGAAGGCACGTAAAACTGTGGGTCCCGGCTGTTTCCTATTAGATATGTAGGAGGCAGTCGTTAGGTCATGTTGCAGGCCTTGTAGTAATCTCGGCGACCTGAAACTGCAACATATAGGTTAGCCACACAACCTATAAATTGTGATTTGACTCTGACAGTGTAATTAGGGAAACCTGTTCTGTTGGAGTATAAACCCCAATTATTATTTTTTTTTATCTTTTATAGATGCAAAAGGCCAGTGATTATGATGAGTCAACAAGGATAAATTATTAAAAAATTAATTAATTTAGGGTACCTTCAATTTACGTAATATAGGGACAATATTTTTAGAAGAAAAAAAAATGCCACATTCGATTTTTTTATTAAAATATAGCGTTCATAAAATCTTACTTGGCATAAAACAAAAACGTAGGATCCAAAGTGTCCACATAAGTGATGGCAGCTGGTATCGCCATGGATACCACGATCGCTATAGAGAGCAGGGTGAGGCCGACCTTCCTCCACTTCCAAATGCTGATGATGAAAAACGGTGCGATGAAGAACAGCTGGGTGTCCACCGATAGGTACCAGGATTGGAACATGCACTGAAAGAAAAAAGCTGATAAGAAAAGAAGTATAGTCTAGCAGCTTTAGCTTGCGATTTTTAATTTGTAGTTTTTTTTTTGAGATGATCCACATTCGCTTTTTTATGTTTTTTATAGAGGTTAAAAGTATTTAATCTTTTGCAAAATTAGCTAATAATATACCAGGGTCTAAACGACATAATTTATATTATCAAATTTTATCTAATCGAATAATTTAATATCAAATTGTATCTCAATTATCTCAGCCATTTAGACGTAAATAGAATAAACACGCATCTACACATAGGTACAAACATTCGCATTTTTATATTAGTAAGTAGGATTTATATTATTTCCTTGGATTTATAAGACTTTTTAGTTCAGTCACTAAAAGTAAATCTCAAAATTTGAGCTACTAAACTGAAGTTTTTTAAACCATTAAAAAAACTCAGTAAACCAGATTTATTTTCAACCCTGACCGTTAATTTGAGTTTCTCTGATTTACTAGACTATTAACATAATGTCAATATTATTATTATTCAAAACAAATTCTTTTGCGTGTAGTTATTTTATGTTGCGCATTTTAAATTTGTTTATATAATTTTTTACATAATGTAAATGAAGCATGCTTTTTTCAAGTAATTATATACTCCTTTATCTTGTAATCTAGGAATCCCCAGATAAATTCAACGAGCTGTGACGGCAAGGTATATTTCCATAATAACACGTTTTCATAGCAAAAAATTATATTATAAAATTTAAATAGTAATAAAGTATTGGCGTGGAGTAAGGATTTTTTATGGCAAATGCCTTTATAAGGAACTAGCTTATGCACGTGGCTTTGCCCGCATGGTAATATGCTTTCTTAGCGGAGTTCTACGCCATAAACCTATATATGTTCCAAATAACAAAACAATCCGTTCAGCGGTTTGAAGTGTGTGTTGATAGATCAGTCAATCAGTCAGTCAGTCACTCTTTCCTTTTATATATATCTAAAGACTAAAGATTTAGTTTCATATTTAGCCGACTTCAAAAACGGAAGTTTACAGTTCGACGTATTTATGTAACACGATGACGACTTATTGACGACGTCCATCTTTCGACGTATTTTTGTGCGTGTACGTATTTATGTGACTTGTTTATGTGTGTGTGTGTGTGTGTATATATTTGTAACTTTCAAAACTCATACGTTTACTTCATTTGAATTTCAATTCTACGGACCACACTGTGTATTTAGGTCCTTAGAAAAAGCATAGACGAACAAAAGTTACAAATATACACCAAAACTTAAATGTACATTAATTAATACGTATAATATAGAACGAAAGAAAAATCATTTATTCGATGGCTAAGAGAACAAGACAATCACAATAATATTAATGCGTAATGAGCATTAAGTTAAGCCGCCAAATGGGAACTGCCTCAGCGTTGTGCTGCGTGTGTACAGTGAAACACACAGCGCTGGTATTCTGGCAGCCCCCATCGGTAAAGTCGTAATATAAAGGTAAATTATGTAGATACGAGTAAATAACAAAAATAACATTCTAAACACTTACGCGCAATATACGCAAGCAGTAGGTAAATATGTAATAGTAAACAAACTTTATAATAGACCAGATTTTATTCTAATTTTATGTGTTTAAACAGCTGGTATATTCTGTCTTAAAATATTTATTGATCTTATTGTTTTCTTAAATAAACATCTTTAATTTATAACATTAACTAGCTGCGACCAGCAGTTTTCTCTTCGCTGAATTTGTGAAGTGAAATGTGAGTAACTTATGAGTTACTCCTGGTTCTAAGCTACCTATAAACTCCAGGACTGGATGCTAAGGCTCTGCCGATTCCCAGTCCTCCGTCACTAAGGCGATGCGGGAGTGCCGCCGGGTCGTTTTAGTGGGTAAACCGTGCAGCTGTCCTGCACGGGAGTTCCACATAACCCTCCCATTCCCTCGATGGGAGGGTATGCGTAATGCATTTTTTCCCGGCGAAAACAAAAAAAAAAAAAACCTATAAACTCCAGCTCAATCGGTTCAGTCGTGAAGAGGTAGGTAACACACAAATACCTGCTTTCGAATTTATAATATTATTATGTTTATTTATATAATTACGTACATATTATTACCTTCAGGTTGCTAATTATACGCAATAGCAGACAGAACAGAAGCTAAAATTATAAGCGTAGCGTCCGTGGCCCAGTGGTCATACGTCCGGCTTTTAATCCGGAGACCCTGGGTTCAAATCTCAGTGTGTGGCAAAAAGTTCGCCTGGACGCTACCGTGTTTCGGAAGGCACGCAAAACTGTGGGTCCCGGCTGTTTCCTATAAGATATGTAGGAGGCAGTCGTTAGGTCATGTTGCAGGCCCTGTAGTTATCTCGGCGACCTGAAACTGCAACATATAGGTTCGCCACACAACCTATAAATTGTGATTTGACTCTGACAGTGTAAGTAGGGTAACCTGTTCTGTTGGAGTATAAACCCCAATTATTATTATTGTTATTATAACTAGATATACTTTATAATAAATATGGCTTAATAAAACAGTCTCCAACATCTATTTGGATTAGGTCTGTGCGACATTAATATTTTAAAATTAACATAATATAATTGAATAATAATAATATCTAAATTATTCACAAAGAATTCAATGGCGCAACAATCCAAATTAACCTTTGATAAAAAAATTATTTAATCATTTCTAATGAATTTATCCGCGTCCAAAGTGACATTAATATAGGCATACATTAATAAATAGTAAATAAATTATGTACTTACTAATTTATCCGTGTTAACGTAGTTATTTATGTATAATATGTTAGTCCACCATGATTCCATGCATCTTTCTTTTTCTAGTTGCAATCGGTCGTCCCATAGCGGCCCTTCGCCTATTTTCGGGAACCAAGTCATGTAGAACAGAATTACTACTAGGTATGCTGGAGTTACTCTGTAGGAAAAAAAAGGTTTAATAAGCAATAGAAAAAAAAATAGAAAAGCACTAAATAATATTATAATTATGTTGATCCTTTGTGGCTAACGCATTGACCGCTTATTTCCCATATGGCTATTACATTGCAAAAACCACTATTTTAAATCCAAATTATAATAGAGGTATATTAATTAATTAGTAATTATTCAGCACAAAGCTCGGGCTAACCTAATTTTCACAGAATCAGGGTAAGATTTGATTGGCAGATGGAAGAAAAAAAAGTTAATAAAAGCCGTTATTGTGCTTGTTGTCTTTGTTTGTAGTTTGTCGTGTTGCCCTTGTCTTTATCTATAGCCTTGAATGTTTGGAAAAGATCGCTATTTCCGATTATACCGCCAATTGTAATTTTTCGCATACAAGCAATTTTAAGATTTTTTGTAATTATGGAGTTTATATTTACGCGCTTGCAGACAGCAACTATCATATTATCATCAAAGTAATTAACACTAGAAACTTTCTGGCAACTAGCCGTTTCATATATCTGAATGCAACAACTCATCGGGCATGCCTTAAATTGCCAGTCCCAGTTGAATTAACAGCATGCTCATTCCGAATTAACAGTTGCTCATTCTAAACATTAGCTGTCATGTGCAACTTCGTCTTCATCTATTGAATACTCTTAGTTCATCATCATCATCAGCCTATGTTCGTCCACTGCTGGACATCTATGGCACGCCACTCAACTCGGTCCTCCGTCTTTCTCCTCCAACCACTCCCAGCGACCCTCCGGATATCATAGTTAGTATACAACAAAGATTTCCTATAGGTAAACAACCCTGAAAAATTGTGTCTTCTTTTATTCATAAAAAAAAGCTTAACAACTGTCAAAAAGTCCACGAGCCGCGCAAAACGTTATCTCGCCCAAACAACGTTCTTACAGGCTCCCTCTTATCTCCTATCTTTTGTCTAAACAGCCAGTTGTTCCAGCTTGTTTATTTGCACTGTTGCCTTTGGACTGCGGGAACTTGCCATTTGTTAAATTAAAATGTGCATCCATTGTTGGTTACCGAGCTACTGGGGCAGTGCATCCTTTGTACTTTGTTTTATTTTACCTACAGTTAGCGTTGGCCCACGTGAACGCGCGGGCGCGGGCGCGGGTGTGGGCGCGAAATTTCAAACATACGACGTGCTATGAAAGTGTTCACGTACAAACGCACGTGCGGTGTAAGCAAAGTCTGCCGCGCCCGCGCGTTCACGTGAACAAGCACTTAGAGACGTGAAGTAAACGCGCTTGCAATAGGCAAATAAAAAAAATGTTGCCTAAAAATAACTTGTCCATCATGTTATTATAAATAATAGACACGTTTAATTTTTTAAAGTAAAAATTATAAAAGATATCAACGTAGGGCGTTAATAAGTAAGTTGCTTGGTAGCAGTTTGGGACGTCAATGATGGGACTCAGGTCCGTACATTTTGTACTGGATAGTGGATAGTGACGTAGCGCGTCCCTACCCACAATAACTTAAAGATGTTACTTCGCATTTATTTATTTTATTCACAAATTATTTTTAAAGTTAATCAACATCCCTACTCGTTGAATTTGTATTTTGAAATAACGCATGTTTATAATTTAGCTAAAGGTAACTATTTAATAAAGGCAGACATCGCACAACAAACACAAACGTAAAGCCAAGTTTAATTGGTACTATTGTGTAGAAAAGCAGTTTTAAACTTAAATCGGTACTTACTAAAAATTAAACTGAATAGTAAAATTTTCCTGTAGTCGCGTTACGCGTTTGAATCGTAATCCAGAACTTAGAAAAAAAATCTAATTAGGTTTACAAATTTTAAAAAAAATTCACTATTTACGAACTTTACTTTGAACCATTTTTGAAATGAACCTGTTCACCAAACAAATAGTTCCCAAAAGAAATAAAATTGACCTACAAGTTAAAACCTGTCAATCTACCCAAATATCAGTACTTAAGCAGTTAAGAAGCTTGATTTTTACAGATTTTAACCTACTTTAAATATCAACCGTTGAGGTCGCCATATAAAAGTTTTAGGGCTACGCCTGAATTTGGGCAAGTAGATGACGAAATGCGAAGAACTTTTACCCTTTTAGTCAGTAGCAACACCTGCGCTGCTTAAATTATGTAAATTACCTTTAATTTTCGCTTTCTATCCTTTTTAGGAAAGGTTCGGATTGGATCATCGACTTTTACGTTAACTGAGATTTTCCTACTTAAACCGTTATGTTAAGTTGAGACAAAACTGAAAATATTGCTCTAGAATTAACAATATCGTATTTTGAATTCACGATAGGTGATTCTAAATTATTGAATTATTTATTTAATTGTGATTTGCGGTAGGTGCAAAGTAGGGTAACCTGTTCTGTTGGAGTATAAAACTTTTTAATTTTTTAATTTCGCGCAAGATTAAGGTACTAAAGGGCAATTTTTATGCATTTTCGATAAAAAAAATTTGTAAAGATGATACAAAAGTTGTTAGACATTTTTTTTTGCCTTGAACTTTTTATTGTGATGCAAGGAAGTATATGTGGGTATGTAAATTACGCCCCTATGAAATTCATACTCATTGCACTTACAATTATTTAAATAGTTCTACCACTACATTCACTACTATTCACACTAGATTAAATTCTACAATCAGTATTAAAGTAAGAAGACCTTGCATCGTCTATCTCAAATTCAGAATTTCATCCAATTCAATATTAATCTATTAGAGAAACATTTACTCAACTGTATAATAGTGTATTCAAACATCTGTTACATTCAGTCCGTTAGGTACAGCTATAGAGAACTTAAAAGGGGAGTTGTGCTTCCTCCATTGCAAAAGCCCATAGAGCCTCTGCAAAAATTAATACGCGAGTCACCTTTTTTTTTCGGGGAAATGCATTACACATACCACCCTGAGCAGTTGTAACGCTAGTCACAGGGTGGTTATGTGGGACTCCCCGCCGGAGAAGCCGGCGGATATACCCACTAACCCCGGGGTCCTTCCAACCGCTGTTCAATGGAGACGGCGAAGATACGCTCTCGCATTCTTCTTCCTTCGATACGCGGGTCAACTGCTAGCTCCACTTGTACGACGCCAAAGCCACCGGTCATAGTAGCTTCCTTACTTCGGGACGCTATCCCTTTGATAGATAGATAACTCTTTACTACACACTGTAATTTAAAGTAAAGATTCAATACATTAGATTTAAAAGTGTAACAATTGGTGTTGATAATTGGTTAATTGGTGTTAGTTTTTTTTTACCATAACAGTTTTAATGAAGTTACAATTTTTTGAGAAAAAAAGAATAGTAATAATCAAAATAAGTAGCAAAATAAGTAGTAATAATCAAATAGTGTAATAATGTTAAGGAACTTCTACCAATCACGGCTCTTATGTTCAAGTCAAGTTTTATCATTTAAATACCTCTGCATTAATTTAGGAACTCTAAACTCTTTCATCCTCTTTACGTAGCTCGATAAAGGTAGGATGAAGTTTTTTGTCGGATTGTAGCACGTCGCCAAAATGGCCACTGAACTTATCACACATTAAATCATGCAGAAAGATGTAAAACTGAAATATCTCTATAAAAATATATAGGCACAAGTAAAAGCTCCTCACACTCATTAAAATTTAATATTATGAGCCCAATTATTCATTGTTCATATATCATCCTAAAGGGGATGTTCACAAATAATGCCTCCCCTTATGAGATCTTTGTGTAGTAGTAGTAACTGTATCTAGTGCTCAGAATAATCTCAGTCTGGGAGCGTATTCGCACGCATAATTTTTTTTGTCCTAATTTTGTTTCGCCGAAAATGTTTCGCATAACTTTTTTTAGCCTAATCATAATTGGGCATAATTATATCTAGACATACTTATGACTTGCCATAACTGTCAGTTGCCCTAACGTTTTTTAGCATATATTTGTAAAGCATAAATTTGTATGTCATAATATAAGTACGCATAATTTTGTTAGTCCTAATTTAATTTGTCCGAAAATGTTTCGCATAACTTTCTCGGGCATAATCATAATTTTACATAACTATATTAAGGCATACAACTAATATTGTAAGTTAATGAAATTATTTAGGAAAGTAGTTTATGGCACCCAGTAAGACTGACTGTCACAAAACCGACTCGGATAATTTAGGTTAGGTTAGGTTTGAACAATGTCCACAGTGCCACGGTAGCGGTCAACAAAGTGCCAAAAATGACCATCCACTTTCTAATTCAGAGAGAAGGTAGGGTATAGAGGAGATTAAAATGAAACAACCACACAGTAGCTAGTGAAGTTACTGGGCTGAAGAGTCTTAACATCTTATTACTCTCAAGTAAGAAGTTATCTCTTACCATCGGGAGAGCGTCTTGCCCGAATTCTTACTTCGTTCTATAAAAAAAACCGCGAGAAGGCTAGGTTAGGTTTTAAGTTGGAACATTGAAATTAATAATTCGTTTCTTTTAGTATTAATAATATTTTGCCGATTACAATCCTGGTAATAGTATTATGACAAGATATCACTTTGCTAAAAAATTAGGGCTGGATATATCATTATACTGAAAATTATTAGGGCTGGATATTATTATGTCGAAAAATATTAGGGCTGAATATAATTATGCCAAAAAAATTTATGGTTAGATATTTTAGGCGTTAAAACAATATGCGTAACAATTTTATGCGTAATTATTATTATGCTTAAAAATATTATGGGAGAAAAATTTAGGCTAAAAAAGTTATGCCTAAAAACTTTAGGCGTTTTGATGTATAGGCTGAAAAACGTTATGCCACATTAAATTAGGACTAAAAGTTTTATGCGAGCCAATATGGACCCTCTCAGTCTATTCGAGATACTGAATCTTGAGCTTTGCAACGTTTATTTACTAAGGTTGTATAAGGCTTGTTGAAAGGAAACTTGTAAGGTTTATTATCAAAACCAGCATTAACTAGCAATTTTTATAAAGCAAACAGATATTTTTTTTATTTTATTCAAGTAATGGTAAGATGAGAAGGTATGATGATAAGAAGAATGGTAAATAAGATAAACGAGGTGACCCCGACTCTTATAGTAAGGTTAAATTGCCAACAGATTCTAGTTCCTTTAATTATATTTTTGATTTTACCTCTATGTAAAGTCTATATCGGCGCATTTAAAACTTACGAAAATAACGCCTGTCGTAAATATATTTGTTATGTTATGTTATGTTCTTTATTTCCATATAGGCATACAAAATGCACTTATGTGCGTCAGTTACATTGATATAATATTACAATTGTAATTTCAGCCAATAGGCTTTGTCAGCAATAAAATCTTGGATACAATGGTAAGCTTTTTCCATAAGTATTTTTTTCACTTTGAGTTTGAAATGTTTTTCATTATATGTATTTGATTAGTAGTAAATATTTATTATAGTGAAATCTGTTTTGTACTAATTAATCAATTATATTATTATTTAATAGACGATTGAGATAGCAATAAAGATAGACGAGATTGCATGTTAGAATGACGACTTATATTTCTGCTAAGAAAGGAATTCTTCATAAAACGCAGCCGCGAGCACAATCTTGCGTACATAATATTCAATATGAATACCGATATAAACAATAATTTTATGATGCGCAAAGATAGACTATGAAAGTCGCAAAGTATCCGTTAACAAGTAAGTTTGACATGCGGTGCACTTAAGCCGCGCATAACTTGGTAGAGAGTAATTGAAAACTGTCCAACTTGCAACGAACAGACCACTGCAACATCAGGTATAGCCTAACCACGATATAAATCTTTTAAAATATCAGCGCTAGTGTCTACGTAGAAGATTACTGGTGATAGTAGCACGATAAGGTGGAGTTTTAGTTCCATTTTTGTCAACATCTGTTTAGATCGTAGACGGACAGTAATTTAAGCTTAATTTGTTTAGACTAAGGCTTAGCTTGTTTGATTTTTCCTTGATTTGTATTCTAGTAGTACTATTATATTCGAAGAATGTTCGGAGGGTTTCATCCCGCCTTCTAGGTTAAGACTGTTCCCATTGACGGCGGCATCGTCGCTTAACATCACGCGAGATCTAGATCAAATACTAGCCTACAATGAATAAGTAAGTTTAACTTTTAATACAATTTCTTTACTGCTATGTTTTTTTGTTCGAAATATAATTTTCAGTAAGGGTACCTTTACCAAAGCTATATTATTTTGTCTGAGCCCACAACCTAACAGTCAATAGTATTTTTTTTTATTGACCCCGTATCACCCCACCGTAGGGCACGGCATCTATTTGTTCCCTCCACTCATCTCTGTCTGTTAATCTATTTTAATGATTTACCCTATTTATTTTAGATTCCAACCGTCTTATGTCCAAAATAAAATAAATTCCTGTCTAGTGAATTTGAAAGTGATTCAAGAACCCGCTATTGATATTATTCAGGATTTAGAAGTAATAGATAGAGTCTCTACGATATTAAATTATAATATTATGTATTCGAGTAAGGTATTCTAATAACATTGTGTAATATCAATTTATTATTATATCGACCCATTAACAGGCAAGTAACAAAACCAACTTTGATAGCACAGTTCCATATAAGTGAGAAAATATTAAATTTTTAGCTAAGACCAGTGTTAGTGTGTTTAGTACCTCTTCACGCCGAAACAACAGAACCAATTAGCTAGCAAAAAACCAAGGAAAAACATAACAGATAAGTTTTATAATGATTATGGAATAAAACCAACTCCCTGTAACTCCTTTACTTTTTCCGCAAAAACGTGGTCCCAAACTCACACCACTAAATTATAATACTCACGCGACACACGGACATTCATAAGGCATAACCATGGTAAATTTATTTTCTGTACATGAACTCGCCCATTCATTCATTTGGGGTGTCATTTTACTTAGTCGGATAGTGTTGAGTGAAACAGAAATATTCAATCAACATGTGCAAACGGGATGGACAAAACGAAGGAGTACAAATTTAATAAGAAAAAACTAAAATAAAAATGGCAACATTCTACCTATTTCTTTCAAACTACTTCTGTCAAATTTGACAAAAACAATGTAAACAACAACATGTTGTTCGTATTTTTAGTGATTAATAAGTTATTTCGAAGATTTTTCACAATAATGTTGATGAAAATGAATAAAATAATCCGTGGCGGTGCTTGCCAAATGAATTACAAAATGTATATGACGGGGCGTTGTGTGGGTATAGGTCAGATGGCCCGTCAATTGATCTGAAGCGTCGCGAGTCGCGTCGGATCCACAAAATAATACTCGCAGCATATTACAAAATGATTATTTTAATAAAGGATCGATACAGATTTACACAAGAGCCACTGATTGCTTTGATATTCTAAGATTTGAAGACGTAGTGAGTTCGATGCCACATAGTGAGTCACACAACCGATCGATTCGAAATCTACAACAAGAATGTTTTTCAATAATGGAATGGCGGCCTACAGATCAGCTGTTGCGGCCTTTTTCCTTTTCGGGGAAGCCCCTATCCACAGATCCCATAATCAAAACTAATGCAAACTGTCAGTTGTCAAACAACTGTCAAACGAACCACAGATCAGATAATAAAAATGTTCTCTTTGGTCTGTGGCTTCACCACTGGCATCGACCACACTCAAGCAAATATTGCTCGACGTCTTCAATAGAATGCGCTAGGTACAATAGTATCACGCTTCGATACGGCCGTCTTGACATATCACACGTCCTCGTGTGATGAAGCTCTCGCATCTGACTCAGCTTCCACAGACTCGGTCGTCCACACCCATCACGTGTCCTCGTGTGATGTACCTAGAAAGAACAAAATTCTCGCACAGTAATCATTCTAACCGCTCGGCCAACCCTGGCCCAATCGTATGGGACATAACAGAATATTCAAAATCATTTCAAATTTCAATTAAATTCATCAAATCCTTTCCTCAAAGTGAGTATGTAGTTTCATCTTTGTCAAAAAAACAATCTTGCAATAATCTTTGTAAATAGCTGACTAACATGTTGGACAACATCACTATTCATTCAAATAAAAGAAAGCTCAATAGAATATCACAGTGCTCGTATTTTAACCAAGATCCACATTACTACTTGACCTCCATCCGGTCGTAAGCCTCAAACAATCGACCTCCATCCAGTCTTCATCACAAGTATCCTAAATCTAATCACTAACACGGTAAGATAAGTTCATCTAATTACTGACACGGTAAGCTAAGTTCATCTAATCACTGACACGGTAGGCAATCTTCATCAGGTCACCTCCGGCCACTATCAGTCAGTATTCGCCATGGTAATTCATAACGATAGTATGCAATACTCTAATCATCAACACGTCATCGGGTTCCATCCACCCGGTAAACAACACGTCATCGGGTTCCATCCACCCGGTAAACAACAACTCACCAGGTTCCATCCACCCGGTAAACAACAACTCACCAGGTTCCATCCACCCGGTACCCGGCTCACTTAAGACATCGGGATTTTCGACGGTACCCGGCTCACTTAAGACATCGGGATTTTCGACCGTACCCGGCTCACTTAAGACATCGGGATTTTCGACGGTACCCGGCTCACTTAAGACATCGGGATTTTCGACCGTACCCGGCTCACTTAAGACATCGGGATTTTCGACAGCGACAACCTACACCTGCACGTCATACGCACGCCACTCACGGTCGTGGCCACACTGAGACGGGTAAAAACAAGCCCGATTTTACACCTGTGCCTACGTATATGACTATGAAGGTGCATCCGTCTGAGCGACTTGCATACTACATTACTACTCATGACATGTCTGTAAAGTCACAAATCTATTCAAGTACACTATCAGTTCACAAATCTGTCCCAAATTATTTGCTTTCAACAAACTTAATCGTTACTTAGGTCTTGGGGATTCAAAAGGTTTTCAATAATCTAACCTCCAAACCTAACCTAACTGCTCGTTATATCTCGGTAACTCTTAATTTCTTGGCAACAGAATATGTTTTCGAATCGCATGTTTGCTTAACATCAAAACATTTTCTTTCGTCACCATAGTGCAATGGTATCAATAACAATAGCAAGAAAACGACTCACAAAATTCATGTCAATTTTCGATACGGCTCGATCACTCAGCTCGACTTGAGTCTTGCAACCACGCCAAGGTCGTCTCGTCGCTCGAAAGCAGGAGCAGCACGTGCAGACAGGTAACACGCACGCGCATGGCGCGCGAAGACAGGAACAGGAACAGGCGCGCACACTCGAGCGCCGACCAAAAGTGCTCCACTGCAGACCGGTCGCGCTGCTGGTGGCAGCGCTCAGGCGCACCGCGCCGCTCGCGCTGGTTGGAGGTTTCGCTTAGGCGCACCCGCCGCCGCTGCTGGAGGCTGCACTCAGGCGCTCCCGAGCCGAGGTCGCTGCGCGAGGCAGCGCACAGGCGCCACTGTCGCTGCGCGAAGCAGCGCTCAGTCCCTGGCGCCGCTGTCGCTGCGTGAGGCAGCGCACAGGCGCCGCTGTCGCTGCGCGAAGCAGCGCACAGTCCCTGGCGCCGCTGTCGCTGCGTGAGGCAGCGCACAGGCGCCGCTGTCGCTGCGCGAAGCAGCGCACAGTTACGTCGCTCGCACCGCGCCATCCACCAGCTCCAATATACACCCGCAGCTCTGTCAAACCAGAAAAACAGCAAGACAACAAACGTACTGGGATTTTTAATGAATTTCGTAAATGCGGGGATATAATTGACAAAATCGTATGGCGCTAATTTAGCATTAACGGTTGCGGCTGTAACTTGGAGTCAACAGTTATAATTCGCAAAATGATTTCTCTTACAAGGTCATTACTAAGGCGGTTACGGGGACTATACGCAACATACTACGACGCTCACTTCATTAGCCATGTCTTAGCGTCACTATGCAAGCAATTCCCGCGTGAATGGGAATAATAACAAGTAAAATTCAAAAAAAACTTTTTAAAAACAAGCTTTTATTATTATTACCATAGCACCATAAAGTACTCGTCAAGACGAATCAAATGAGCCCAAATTCGACGGGGTTACGTCGTTCAACAACGAAGCTCCCATGGCCACCTTCCAGCTCTATCATCAGATCAGCTCGATGTTATAAAAATATTGCATTGTCATCCGATTCGCACAGGCGTGCAAAATCTCAGCTTAATCAGATACCGGGAAGTGGGTCAAATCAAACCTGCAAGATTTGATTACAGACAGACCGACAGACAACAGACAGTTGGAAGTAAATAAAAGCTTGTAAAATACAAGCAATAAGGGCATTGTGGCACCAAACACACTTTACACCAAAAATGGGTTTGTACATACCTCATTACAGTTGAGACCACAACTGAATCTTTCTTACTACGTGGATAACGTCGTAGAATCCACTTGCGAGAATGGTCACGCGACAAGCGAACTCCGATGCTGGCTTGATTCTTGATAACTCGAGCGTTAACACAATCGCACCAACATGACACATGTCACATGACACGACACTCAGCATTCGCCGCGTGAAAGAGCAGGTACGGCGAACGAAACAATAACTCTGAAACAGTGGGATAACGTTAGTTCTTTATCCCACTTCTGATGACGGGGCGTTGTGTGGGTATAGGTCAGATGGCCCGTCAATTGATCTGAAGCGTCGCGAGTCGCGTCGGATCCACAAAATAATACTCGCAGCATATTACAAAATGATTATTTTAATAAAGGATCGATACAGATTTACACAAGAGCCACTGATTGCTTTGATATTCTAAGATTTGAAGACGTAGTGAGCATGGCCTTTTCACTCCATACAAACTGCTATATGTTCCTGAGAGAAATGTTTTAGACACATTTCAAGAGAGGGCGCACTAAAAATAATTCTCTTAACAAGTGAATTAAATTAAAAATTAAAAAAAACCCCCAACGCAATACGTAATTCACCATTTTTTGATGGCGGCCATCTTGGATTTTAAATTTTATATAGTGGGCTGTAATCTACTCGTTAAGCCCTTTCATTTGATACCCATATTGAGGGGGTCGTGGAAGAAAAAAGTAATCCGCCATTTTGTAGCGGCGGCCATCTTGGACCGATTTTCACCAAACATGGCTAAGAACACTCTCGACTAACTCTACTTTCAAACAAAAAAAACTAAATCAAAATCCGTTCATCCGTTTGGGCGCTACGATGCCACAGACAGACACATACACACACACACACACACACACACACACAGACAGACAGACAGACAGACAGACAGACAGACAGACAGACAGACACGTCAAACTTATAACACCCCGTCGTTTTTGCGTCGGGGGTTAAAAACTGGTATCATTTTTATTGTTTTTCAATATTGCAATACAAAAAAGTTGTTCCATTTTACGCATAGACTTTGAAAAGGAGAAAATAATATATTTTAATATTATTGTTAAAAATTCCACCGTTCGTCAATAAAATAATTATAATGTAATCAAATTTAATATATACAAGTATATCGTGATTTATAGTAAGCAGAAAATATACCTAAATAATATGATTTATATTATAAATTATCAAGTAATGGGGATACGGAACGAACAATTTGCACGCCATTTTTTGTTTGTTTTGCCAGATGTTGTTTGTTTTGGTGAACACCTGCCTGCGCTTTTCCCGGTTTTAGTGATATATATACGACAACTGCTTTGTGTTTTGGACTCCGTTTTTTCTTCTTTCTCTGTTAGACTACTGCTTTTCCATCTGGACTTCGATTTGCATTGTGATTTGGTTACCGGCATTCTCTGCATCTGCAGCGATGAGTATTAGAAGTGATCGAACTTGTTGTGTTCGTAATAATTGTGGAAAAACGAGTAAGTATATATCTTACCACTACTTAACGCGACTCAGACGCTTCGCGGAATTATACTTTTCTTGTAAAATAAAAAACTTTTGAATAATAAAATGTTTTTTTTTGTTTTAGGATTGGATAATGTGGTTCTTCACGATCCAGTGTGTACTTAGTAATAATGTACTTTATAAATAAATAATTATTTATTTCTATTCCTGTTTTTTTATTTAATACACACACATATGTATATTATGTAATTCTAAATATGTAGGTACATACTGTAAGGTACGTAGTATATTCACGCTTATAGGTATATATAGCGTCCTAATGTTGTGGACACAAAACGATAGAGGCGCTGCATACGTTTTCCTAGACTGACAACTCTATTCCAGTATATTCATAGTACTCTGTGGTAGTGAGTTCGATGCCACATAGTGAGTCACACAACCGATCGATTCGAAATCTACAACAAGAATGTTTTTCAATAATGGAATGGCGGCCTACAGATCAGCTGTTGCGGCCTTTTTCCTTTTCGGGGAAGCCCCTATCCACAGATCCCATAATCAAAACTAATGCAAACTGTCAGTTGTCAAACAACTGTCAAACGAACCACAGATCAGATAATAAAAATGTTCTCTTTGGTCTGTGGCTTCACCACTGGCATCGACCACACTCAAGCAAATATTGCTCGACGTCTTCAATAGAATGCGCTAGGTATAGGTCGCGTCACATAAAAAGAACGCTGGAAGAAAGTGGCGGGGATGAGCTTGCGCATGGGTACACTCACGCATAAAACTACTAGGCCTATTTAATTTTAACTAGCTTTTCGATCGCGGTTTTTTATATTAGATATTTATTGGTGACCACATTGGTAACTGTGCCTAATTACCTATTCAAAATGTATTAGATGGAATTTATTTATGAGTATTAAAACATTTTTAATTTAGTAAATATTTTTATTTCAGGAAGGAAAATACATTTAACCCACTTGTTACTATCGTCCTTTATAAAGGCCCGCATCTAAACAAAAATCCTGTGATTCATGTCACTTTCCGAGATGGGGGGATGAAAAAGAATTTTCAGCAACTTTTCTAGTTTGAAGGCAACCATTATGTTATAAAATACCAAGAAAAAAAACCAGCGTGTTGTTTTGTTTATCACGAAAAAAACATAGAATTATGCAATTTTTGTGACGTCACGTTTTTTTTTTATAATTGCACCAAGTGCAATTATAAAAAAAAATACAAATATTTTAAATGCACCAAAGAATAAAATACATAACAAAAACAAGCCTTTCGTTTGTTTTATATTTCTTACTTAAGTCCACTCTTCATAGCAGTGGATTTTACTATTGGCCTTTATAAAGAACACCATTTTCCCGGATTTCCAAAACATTTGGAAATTTTATTTGAATTTTCCTAGATATTAGAGCACCTAAATACCTACGCACATATCCAAATTTCGTAGCAATGAGACACAAAAAGTAATCTCGGTAACAAGTGGGTTAATACAAAAATTAGGGTAATTTTGAAACTCCTTCCATTAAGTCGTCGTCGGTCACTTGAAAACCAGATGTGGATGCGATGTTACTAGTGGTATCCATCTCATCCTCCTCGGCGTCGTCGCTGTCGCTACTCGAGCTTTCTTCTTCATTTGATTCGGAATCATCATCTCCTACGTGAATGACGAATGTTTCCGTCATCATGTCGACCACGTGATCGCTTTTATAATATTCAGCCTCTATTTCCTTAACTTTGGTGCATAATTTCACCCACTCTGTTGCTCCCATTAAATTTACTTTTTCATTTACTAGTTCAGTAATTCGTGTAAGGTTCCAACTTACATTTTTGCCGGAGACATATCCTTTAATTTGGGACCAGGCCATCTCTATCGGATTTAGATCCGGGTGGTATGGAGGCAATCGAAGCACATCATGGCCTGCGTCCTTTAATATGGCATCGATATGAAATCTTTTGAACTGGTCTTTGATTTTTTTAATTAAATTATACAACTCCGGCTTTAACATGGATCCTTCAAATTCTACTCCTTTTTGGCGGAGCCAGTTTTGCATATCTGCTTTCTTAGTCGTAGAGATTGGTGCAGCATCTTGTAGTTTATTGTGGTATGAAGCATTGTCAACTACCACTACTGAGTTAGCTGGTAAATTCGGTATCAGTTGAGTGCGGAGCCAGCGCTCATAATTCTCTGAATTCATATTGTCGTGGTAGTCGCCGCTTTTTGTACCAGCTTTGAATGTTAGCAAAGCGTTCGGTACAAAACCTCCTTCTCCACCCGCATGCACTATAACCAGGCGGTTACCTTTCGATAATGGTTTTTTATTGCCTTTGGTGGAGCCGTCTGTCCATGAATGATGAGCAGCATGGGAACTATCGACATATGACTCATCTGTATAAATGATGGGTCTTTCTTCCTCCCTATATTTTTTAATCTTTTTCAGATATTCAATTCTTTGTAATCTTATTTGTGATTGCTCAATTAACAATTTTCTATTGGTTTCTGTTCTTTTCCACTTAAAACCCAAGGTTTTTATTATTCTTCTGAGACTTGCTGCCGATCCTTTGAAATTAAGGTCATCCTGCAACTTCTTTCTTAACTTATTTATAGTAGGCAATTCTTTTTCGGTGATATGGAAATTGTGAATGACTCTTTTAATAACACCCTGATCAAAACTGTCAATATCTGTAATTGGTTTTTGTTTATTTCTTTTATTTTTGCCGGGAGTTCGAAAAACAATAAGAAATTCCGAATCTCTTGCGCCTTTTACAATTCGCCTCACTGTAGATTCAGAACATTTTGTTGCCATTGCAGTCCGTTTTATGCACTGTTTTAAATTATCAACTGTATTACTATCAGCTTCTTTCTTCATAAAACTATAAACGTCATATATCATTTTTCTCACTTGTCTGTGTAAAACCATATTGTAATTAAAAACTTTTGAGCGCGATAGTACTTTGTGAATGAAAGTGACGTGAACACCGGGAGCATAGATAATACATATATAGGGTATAGATGCGCCACACTAGTTCAAGGTCAAACAACCTCAGATTTAGTTCACGCCTTCTTTCTCAGACGGCGCTAGTTTCTTTGCGCACTATATATAGGTATATATATACGTATGTATATGTCATATTATTCTTAGGTTTTTAACTCATTAAATAGTTCAGTGCAAAAATCTACTAGCTAGAATACCAGATATTTTTAAAAAGAATACTAAATTCGAGTTAACTCTGGGATTCTAGCTCAGTATTTTTTACACAAAACTTTAAAAACAAACATCACGAGTTCTTTAGGTCGAGATATTTATTTAAAAAAATTACAACTCTGGAAGAATATCCCATAAAAAATAATATTAATTATAGATTGTGTTAACATTCTACTAATGGACGTAACTAGTTAACAATATTTTGGGTTTTTAAAAACCCTACTTAACAGTTACAAACTTTATATTGTAATTATTAACAAATATTTATTCAGATTCATTAAACAATAATGAAAATTATTCTAATTAACGAAGTTGGCAACATAACATATAACATTAATATAAGATTTCGTTGGCCGAAGTTCGTTTTACATTGGGTTTATATGCTGTACGCACTATCCTGCTTCAAATTAATATAATACAATCACAAGTTAATGACTTGATAATTTAAAATCGCTCATTTGATTGCAATATGATAAATTTTGCAATATAAATTCATAGATTTAGACATTTTGATAGTTCCTCAAGAGAGGCCCCATGCAATACTATATGGCTTATGGCACACATTTTAAAAATATTCCCTCCACTTGGTATGATACTGACCCCAAAGGGAACCAGGCGTGATTATAATGTGTTTAAAAATATTTTCAAATTTTAATTACTATAAAAATATTATGTACAGCTTTACAGAGAGACATTTACAAAAAGTATGCTGTAAAATTATACATTTCAAAATTTTCCATGCGAAAGAGTCGCACACAAGGATGATTCTTAAGAATTAAGATTGGTTAATAACTTAGTTTTTCTTTTTACTTATATTTTATCTATCTCTAGACAGATAGATAACTCTTTATTGCACACAATAATTACAAACAAAACAATTAACACAAAATAAGTACATTTGATTTAAGCAGTGTTACAATTGGTAGTCTTATTGCTAATTCCACCCTCGCACTACTCTACGCGTACATTTATTTATTTTATTTGGAAAATTAACAGCTCTCAGTATATGTAGATTACAAAGTGAGTATAGAAAATGTGCTTAGGCAACAACGATTTCCACTGATATGATCATTCAGTATACACTATATCTACTTACATATTTTTAAAGTAAACAAGGGATTCAAGACTATCGTGAAAAATTAATACATTAGAAAGAACAATCATAACAACAACAAGAGTAAAGCCATAATATTACTTCATAAAATTATTATTATTATTTATTTTATTTTATTCATGTAAATTTTCTTCAGAAATTTCAACCAGTTGACCTGCAACAAGGCTGAAAATACTACTTTAGCATTAATATATAGTCCTAGCGTTGTGCTAAATAATAAAATAAATAGAATACTAGAGGCAGATTATGGTGCCAAAACACTAAAAACTCATGTCTGCTCTTGTTCTTAGTCTACCATTTTCACAAATGTTTTTGCTGTCAGTGGAAGTTCTTCGATAAATGTCAAAACAGGCTTTGCTTCTAAAAAAAATTTGGTAGCTTTGATTCTTTTTGCTAGCGTTTTGCAATTTATAGTTAATTTCACTATCTTTTGCTTGAACATTTTAATAATGTTCATATTTTTCTTCGATTTTGTAGGATCTGAAAATCAAATAAATATTATAGAGAACACAAACCATTTTTTTAATAAAAATTGTGAAAAAGCATGTCCGTTCCCAGTTATGAATGTAGGAAATATATTATGATAACTACTATAGTATAAAAACACTAATAATTTTTGAGACTTCTAATGTGATGTGATAAATAAACACATTTTCGTGCTTACATTGTACTAGTCTATTAGTATATTATAAGTATGAGGCACTAAGTACAACAGTTGTGTAAGGTTACAAAGGAAACAGGTGAAATTAAAATAAATTTATTTAAAAAAAAATTTATTATCATTATTACCATCCAGCACCAAACTCGTCGAGACAAATCAAATGAGCCAAAACTCGATGTGGTTGCGTCGTTAAATTACAGAGTTCCTATGGCCACCTTCCATCACCAGATCAGCTCGATGTCATAATAATATTGCATTGTCATCCGATTTATTACCAAAATTTAAGCTCAATCGGATATCAGGAATTGGGTTGAATTAAACTTGCAAGATTTGATTACAGACAGACAGCAAACAGACAAGTGATAGTAAATAAAAGCTTGTAAAAAGAATGCTTTCTCTTTTGTAAGTTGGTTAATTATTTTAATAAATACATACCCTTCTTCTGTGTATGATGTAATGTGACATTATTGTTATCATTAATCTGTGGAGAAGTTAATGGCAAACTTTCTTTCACTCCAAATTGACTAGGCACTTCCCAACAGGATAATCTGTAAAAATAGAGGAAAGGTAAAAAACAATAAAATGAAACTATTGAAAAATTACATTAGAAATTCTTTGATTGGCCATCTTAAAAAGCCTCTAAAATGCACCATGGTTCTTACAGATGGAGGAACTAGGTACATAGCGAATTAGATACACAGTAAGCGAGGAAGTGAAACAGTTCTCCGCCAGATATAAACAGCACTTGCTCAATGATCAAATCATCTAGCTAAACAGCTGACATCCATAAATTAACCTAAGAGGCTAAAAAGACAGCACATCATGGAGCTCAACCAGTGGTTGAAATCAAGTAATTATCACTGGATTAGGTTTAGGTTTAAAGATCTTTATTGTTATCAAAGGCATTTGCCGCGTACATGATAACTTAATTAACATAAAAAAAAATGTATTGTTTGTTGTTACAAATGCTATGTAATAATATTAAACTTATTCAAAATAAAATGTAGATGTAAGTAGATATATGTAGTTAGGGAAGTGTAAAGGAATTTATATAAATTGTAAAAAAGAGAGAATAATAATTAAGATCATGCTTTTGCATGATCTTAATTATTATCCTATCTTAATTTCTATCCTAAATTTAAGTAACTTAACAATTGACAGCTTAACAATTCACAATAATTATTTCTCTGAAACGTCCAATACCTCAAGCGAACCCGCTCATAGTCTAAAGACTGATTGCGGATATGAATACTACACAAAAAAAAGATTCTTTGATCAACAAATGGTTGTAAATGTGTCTTTTTAGCTAAATTGAATAAGAGATAATTAATGTAATGTTTGTTACCATTATCACATTTCCATTTTTTCCGCTAGTCTCGTTGTCTTCAACAACAGTAACTGTAGGTACACTCTCTGTATCTCCGCACTCTGTACTGTTTTGGATACAGGGCCAATGTCACAATCTGAAACATGTAAACATTTTATATCAACTCATATAAACATGTTGTGTACAACACCCACAATTTATCTTTGGGGATTTGTTACAAATTTCTAACATGAAAACCAATTTTATTTCTACGCTAGGTTTTAATTAAATTATTTCCAAAAAACGTTTGTATGCAAATCCGTAACTCGTAACCATTGAACACTTACGCTTACTAGGCATATTAATGCTGTTAGTATTCGAAGTAATACTTCTACTATTGGGTTATACATGTATCATACATGTACTTTTAAATGTGCGCCCTGATTAATTACTTACGCGTAGGTGCAGTTTTAACTTTGTAAAGAAAGGATAGGGACATTTTAAGAGCAATAAATTGAATAAAACATATAGAATTGGAGACGTAATGGTAAAGGAGTTTGTTTTAGAAGTGTAATATATTATGTACCTATATGTATTGTAACACTTACCTTCTGTACAGGCGAAATAGCATTTAGATCGTGAAGAAGGAATTTTCGTTATATCACCAGCAAAAGAATGCTCGGCTTTCATTTCAATAAGTTGAAATCAAAGCCGAGTCAATGAATTGAGCAGGATACGTTTATGTCCGTTGGCGAAAGCCGGGGTCTTTGTCCGTGTCCGTATGAAGTAGCCAAGTTGTCATTTAAGAAGCAATATCACTTTTTGTTGCAAACATTAAACAATTCACATAAATTACGCACAACACAAATCGAAGAAAAAACGGAATTTTGGCTTTAAAATTTGACAGTGACATTTGACAGTCAAAAGTTTTTCTGTCACTTGCTTGTTTTTTATTTTAAATTTATTTTTTAATTTGTTTTTAATTTTATGAAATCAAATATGTATTAAGAAAAAAGAGATATGTTATGAAATGACAAGATTATTAGATTTTTTTTATGATTGATTTTATTTCGCTGTTTGCAGCGACATCTAGTCGTACTTAAGTACAACAGGACTTCAAAATTGGATGCTTTTGTTCTAAGATGGCGCTAGTTTCCATACTTAAAAACCGAGAACCGAGCAAGTACCGCACTGTCACCCCCCTGACCGGGAGGGAAGCCAAGGACGACTGACGCGCCAATCCCGTGGCCCGTGCGGCGTTCACCCGCCCCGCGCTCCCCTCATACCACTCAATAGATCGATAAATCGTTGACTGCGCAGCTTACGCGCCAGCGTTCTTTTTATGTGACGCGACCTGTACAATAGTATCACGCTTCGATATATATATACGGCGTATACAGCAGTTGCAAATAGAAAAGTGGTTGCTTCTTTGACTAAGTGTTTCTAAGAGAACAGCGTATATCTCAGGTACGTTTAAGTTAGATTAACAGTACATCATCAAGCTCATTGAACCTCATCATTGAAAACGTAAAATAATCGTTATTTTGTCCATAAATAACTATTTTGTGTTATATATTTGTTTACAACTAAAGTCATAAAATACATTATAGTATGACTGAAAAATTTTGATACTTTTCATATTGTCCAAGTTTAATGATGATATTATGTGTATGAAAAATTGCGTTTTAGGGTTCCGTACCCATAGGGGAAAACGAGATCATATAACTAAGACTTCTCTGTCCGTTCGTCTGTCTGTCTGTCATCTCACGAACCGTGATAGTTAAAAGGTTGAAATTTTCACGGATGTATTTTTGTTGCAATACTAAAAATAGAATTAAATAAAAAAGGGGCTCCCAAACAACAAAGTGCTTTTTCCGTTTGTTTTTGTATATATGAGATGTTTCAAGAAAGAGTTCAATTCAAAAGAGTCCGACTTGCACTTGGCATTTTTATTTTGTTTTAATGTCTATTAGATGTCCCTACGTACAAGTACAAATACAATTGCTTTATTTGGGAATTTCTTTTAACATTATATTCATGGCACCTTTTTTACTGTTACCATACTGGTACGCCTTTTTTACTTTTAAAAGATGATATTAATCTTATTTATTTTGTATTTTCTAGGCGAATCGAAATCATCAGTCAGAAAATTTGTTTTGGAAAGTATTAAAAATAGAGGAAAATGCCCGCCTACGAGACATCGAAAAGACCAACCCACCGCAAAAAATAAAAAATTGGATTACCCTATATAAAAGATTTATTACTTTATTTTAAGTATTTTTTATATTATATTTGTGTCATATAACACATCGTCTTTTATTATCATTTTATAAAAGTATCATTATTAGACGCATGTCTGTTTTATGTGAAGCATGTGTGTTACTTTTTCGCGCCAGAGCTACTTATCTGATTAAACAGAGGTCAGTGACCAAGTACAGTAGCGATTTTTTTTTAAATAATTAAAGTATCAAAATTGTTTATAGTTAAATTCGGTATTGCCATACGGGTAACTCAAATATATTCTTTTATGTCAGACTAGGGTAACCTTGGTATGCTTGAAACAAAACGAATATCTCATCAACCATGCGTTCGACAAGGTAATGGCAAAATTGCCAAATTTGGTACAGAGGTAGTTAGAATCCCCAAAAAGGATATGGAATAAGTTTTATCGGTTTGTACGACAAATGTCCAAAATCCAAATTGTCCAACTAGTAGGTATTGATGTCCAATACTACTTTGGTCAAACACTAATTTGGTCCAACATGGCTTACGTCCAACTAGGAAAAATGTCCAACACGAATAATTTCCAACATGAATTTGGTCCAAAATGAAATATGTCCAATTAAGAATAATGTCCAACACGAATTGGTTTATTTCTGACGCTGTCATAGAAGAAATGAAAGGTCTTGGGGAGATCTACCTTTCAGATGACAGCTGTCAAACTTGAAATGTCAAAATCTGGAAGATCTTCAAAGTTTTTTAATTCCTTCTATGACAGCATCAGCCTAAGACGAATATTTTCCGAGATATTAACGTTTCGAGTTTGACAGCTGTCATTTGAAATGAAGATCTCCCCAAGACCTTTCATTTCTTCTATGAAAGCATCAGCCTAAGACGAGTATTTTCCGAGATATTGACGTTTCAAGTTTGACAGCTGTCATCTGAAATGACAATCTCTCCAAGACCTTTAATTTCTTCTATGACAGCATCAGCCTAAGACGAGTATTTTCCGAGATATTGACGTTTCAAGTTTGACAGCTGTCATCTGAAATGACAATCTCTGCAAGACCTTTAATTTCTTCTATGACAGCATCAGCCTAAGACGAGTATTTTCCGAGATATTGATGTTTCAAGTTTCGACAGCTGTCATTGCATTGGAAATAAAGATTGTTCACTAGGTACGTGACACTTTTAATAGGACTACGGGATTAGCTATTGATAGAACCACGGATAAAATAAAACTTTATTGGACATTTTTACAAATGGACGTTTTAGAATAGACAATTTTCAAATTGGACCTTTTTACGATTTGACATTTTTATGAGAACTATTTTATTCGTACAAACCTGGACGTCTATAATATTTGTCATTTTTCATAATTGGACATTAGTCGTATAAACCTGGGCTTTGGATCGGTGTCGGCTCGTGCGGTGATAAAAGCGCGATGCCAGAATCAGGTCGAATCAGGACGAGCCGGGGTGGCCGGGTCAGGTGAATTCTTCACTTTAGAGGATTTTCCTTCTTTCTTCAGACTTTTATTAAAAGTCGTTATTGATTTAATTCAAAAACAAATGCTTTTATTTATTGTACAAAAATAACATCTTTGTAGCGGGGGTGAAGCCGTGGGTTTAGCTAGTATACAAAATAAATATAACGTAACCTAATCGAATGCGAATGCAATAAACGACCAAAATAACATTGTTTCAGCCATGCCTAGTTTACCCTATATTTTTATGTATTTAATGTCAACTAAAATCGAAATTATATAATTTGGTTTAAAATAATGTTTGTTCGCTGTGATAAGTTTTTCCTGCTTTTTACTGCCTTCTTTCCATTTTTACACAAATTTACCACACAAAAGGTCATTTTTGTCGGTTAACTATATTATTTTGGATATTTATAAAAATCAAACGATGCGTGCATCTGTCGCTGAGCGCGCTGTGTGACTGAGCGGCGGGTGAGTTGTACTTTTTACGCCCCGCCCATATAGTTGTACTTTGCATTGAATCACTTTTTGAGCTGTGTTCGATTTCTATTATTTCCCTAATTCGTTGAATAAAACCCATGCCGTCAAAGAACCGCACAAATCACAAACAAACCACGAATTCCAAACCTTTCTTTTGCCTCACAAATTTATATAACCAGGGGTAATTAAAAACCGCAAAATTAAATTCGTCAATTTATTATCAGTATAAAAAATAATACTATTTTCATTTATCTAATGGTACACACACTGAGGTATACTTAATAAACTTACTTATATTGAGCAACAAATACCAGTAAATTTAAAAAAAATGTCTTTACAATATAATTACATAACTACATACAAAATTCTACTAAAAATGTGCCTCTTTATGTTCTTTTAAGAGCGTAAACGCTCAAGCGATTATTTGTCGCGATTCGCTTTGACAGCGCAATTTTTTTTAGATAATCGCAACAATTAATTATATGCGCTTACGCTCTTATAATTATTAACTTTACTATTATTTGAAAAATATGATATATTATATCTTAAGTTTGTCTGTTGGTGTGGATAGCCTTTACTTTTTGTGGTGTACTTTATTTTATTTGATAATATTATTTTGTTTAAAACAAGGTTTAATAGCTTCAAAAAGAATTTCTTTTAGATTCTTAATTTTTGTTATTTAAACATACCTATATAAAGTGATTGACTGAGAAAAGCTCTAAAATGTCTGCAAAATCACTCATTGTTTGTGTTTAAAACTTTTTTCATTTCGCGAGAAATCATTAAAATTTTGTGAGCAACATAAATATCGAGAGGATTTAATTAACATTGATTTTATTTTTCAATAAAAATGTAATTAAAAGTTCCTTTGGTACTTAAAATTTGCAAGAACTGCCTTATAAATTAATAAATTTCGGCATAAGATGAAATTTCGGAATAAGTTGCCTTATTTCAAATACTACTTTTCATATCATATCGTTTTCTTATTCATAGCTTTCAGATGAACATTTGAACAGGCGACAATCAGTATAAAATCTAACAAAAAAATGTTTAAGAGACATATAGCACAGTAAAATTAATTGGCATTTTTTAAACTTCGTTTCGTTTGTCGGAACGTGTATGCGACAGAGTTAATAAGAAATGTCTTTAAACTTTACTGCGCTATGTTTCTACGACCATTTTATTTTTGTTTGCCTTATAGTGATTATCACTAACCCAGTTGAACTAAAACGGCTCCAAATCGCTTCTTGATTTTCTTTCACCTATTTGTCATAAAAAATTATATCCACATGTCTAAAGGCCTCTTTGGACTTTGACATAAAAGTCATACTAAGGGGCTGCGCAGACGACAGACTACCCATGACGCACTTTTTAGTCTGTGAAAATAGAACCTATGCAATTATATGCAGTAACGCTGGACTTTGTAAAGCACTACAAATAATATAAAAATTATCTTTTCCATAATACAAAACACCAATCAATAGGTAATGATAATTATTTTAACAATATATTAAATTATTATTATCACAAAAACTGGTAATAATAGGAAATAACTAGTTTTTTTATTTACAATATCAACTTACATTCATATTCGTATACAAAATGAAATCATTAATTAATAACTTTCACGGTTACTGGTAATCAGCTGAACATTTCTTTCAAGTATTTGTAAATAAATACAATTTTACAACATTTAGAAATAGTATAACGTAATATTATTATTAATTCATTTTTGTTTGTAGTACTTGGATTTTCTGTAGATCGGCTTGTGGCCGATCTGTGGTTAATAAAAGTGTTTTTTACTGCTGTAGTATAGTAAGGTTGTTTTTCTTAATAAAGACATTTTCCATTAGAAAAAATCATATCATATTAAAATATTATGCACCTAATTATAATCTTTTAAGTTTTTAGATCTTTCAAAACTGCATTAATTTTGGATAGCTTTTAAACAGCAAATAAGAAATAGTAAAACGAAATATTATTTCATAAACTTCATAAAATGTTATTCAACTCATTACCAGTAACTTTACAGTTCTTCAAATCTTTCATACTGCATTCATTCACCTTTCGTACCAACACCTAAACATAACATTCCTAGCTCTGAAATTAAACATACAAATATAAAATTACACCCATTTTCAAAACTAAATACGTTACAAAATTTAATTTTTAGGCGCTTTACACACGGAGCAATTTTTAGAGCAATTGGCATTAAAGCTACGTATTGCAACCTAACAGCTAACCCGACAAAACTCTTGGAATGCAGCAACTGAAATGTTACTACAACTTTTGTATAAGAAAAATTAGCTTTCAGCATAGATTTAAAAATAGGAAGATGCGGTACTGACGTGTCTGACATGGTCTGCTTCAATTAGGCCCAGGACACAGTTTCACTTCGGCGCGAGTAGGCGCGGCAGGCGGCAACCAACATTTTCCATTCCAACAGGCCCAAGTTTGGCATAGCAGCGATAGCGCTTTGAACATCTTCCCATTATAAAAGCCACCAGCAGGCAGCAGGTACCCATAGTAGCAGGTTTTGTTGTCAGCATAAGGCGGTATAAAAAAAAACATCTTCCCATTTTCTTTTAATCTAAGGTTTTCAGAAATTTGCTCCATCTGCAAAGCGCTTTAACAGCTGAACCTGTCCTTAACAAATCACATGTAAAAAAATACATTTCATTCATTCAAATATTTACAAATTCAAAATAATCATAATATTGACCTAAGACAACCTTAATGCTATGAATCTAGTTTAGATTGACTAGTGTTTCTTGAGGATTCGGCTGATTCGTTTCTTCTTACGTTATCGCTGATTGGTGGTCGAGCTGGGTAAGGAAAAAATATATATTAGAAAAAAGTTAAAAGAAAGAAAAAAGTTTTATTTACGACAAATTACAATTGGTGTATAAGTAGGAACATAAAACACAGTATTAGCAAAGTGCAAAGTTAGGGACAGACGGGATGAATATCGAGCAAAATTCAGAATAGCAGCGATGTGTGATTTCACATTTAGGATTACCAAGCTTATATCCTGCCCCGAATCAATGGCAAATCTAATATATTATAATAATTATAGTAATTTGCAGTTTTTTCTCTGGTGGTAGACTTTGGCCGTGGCTAGTTACCACTAGACAAAACCTATTTCTATCGATTTCCGGTACGTTGTTCAGTGAAGCCAGACATAAATACGTATAGCCTGTCTTCTGGTAGGTTTGGTCTGTACTTGTCCTTTTGTCCATTCACTAACTTCACAAAGTTTATCTGAACTTTTAAATAACCTACATAAATAACTCATAGAATTTGATACCTAATAAACGGATGTCTAAGAACTTTTCGTTCATAATTCTTTGCAAATTTTTAATAAGGTCTCAGAAGGTTCGTGCGGATATTTTATTTGGACGTGAGTTTTGAAATTACTTTCGATACGGGTATTTTGGTGATACGATCAGATATTTTTGTATATATTGAATTTGTCTGCGTATTTTTGAAGTCACGTAATTACTTTAATCTATAAATAAACGTCAAAGTATTTATTAATAAGTGCGAAAGCCTTAAATGTCAACGAGAAATTAAGATTATGTAATATTATGTACCACCGTCGCGTCGTGCTAAATTCTATATTCCCTTTCCATGGCTAGAAGAGATGGCTATTGATAAATTGTTACTCTTTTTGTTTTTCAAATTTTATACTTATTGATGAATAAAGAGTGATCAGATATAAAACTCCTATTTCAATAATTAATAGGTATTCAATATTCAGACTAACATTGTTTTGAAACCTTACTAAAAAACTTTCTAGACGATGTCATATTTTCTTAAACGAAACGGTTAATATGTATAAAATGCTTACTAATAGACTACTTTAACCAAGAAGTATTAATCAAGGGTTAAAAAAATGTCCGATTTATTTTGTAACTCACCGAACTTTCTTAATAGTATTTTCTCAATCCCGTGCAAGGGAGATTCGAACGTTAAGCACAGGAGAAGACCAAGGAAGAATGTCAGCATAATATGTGATATTGCCGATGCCAACTGAAAATAAAATTAAAAAAACAACATTATAGGCAAGGTTGTTAATAATAACGCATTGACGAAAATTCATAAACACTTTATTAAATCATTACACTTAATTATTATTAAAGCTTAATTTTCAACATTTTCATTTTTAAAGAAATCAAATAACAATCTACAAGTGCTGCATGCAAAACAAATGATACAAATAAACTCTAGAAAATAAAGGGGAATAACTGGCACTGTTGGGGCACCCATCTAGTCGAATGAGGTTAAGAATAATTAATTGGTAAAATGACAACAAAGTGTTGCGTTTTTTCTTTGAAGGCGTTTAGCTACACAGACACTTACCACAGTAAAAACAGTGATGTGAACAGGATGTCTCAGCTGGCCGACGTAGTACAACTCTATGATGCCGTTGACGAGGTACGCACAGAACGTCAGCCTTGATATGGGGGCGAGAAACTTCCATGTCAGTAGCTTGTTTATAACCCCTGGAAAATATAACATGGAAATATGAGAAAAAGTATCAATTATGCACAACGATTTTATGCAGATTATTTATTGGTCTAGATTTTAGGGATTGGTAACAAACCAAGGTATCGTTTTTTTTTTTTTTCATAGCAACATACCTTTCAACTAATTGCTATTTTAATTGTATCACGATCGGTCGAGCAGGTTTCAGGTTACCTACGATTTTTTATACATTTATAGGTTAGTCTTTGACCACGATCTTGCGTGATGTCAATGTAGCCGTAGTACATATACCGCTAAACTTCGTCGCTGAAAGATTCTAACCTAAGCTCATTAAAAACGTGCTTGGAGATGGTTTAATATAGTTTAATGCACTTGTTCAGTTCAGCTAACCTCCGTTTCCAGTAGCGCAAGCAATGATGAGCCACCCATTGCATATTCCCCAGGCAAGTTTATGCAAGGAGATGTAAGCAGCCGCCTCGATCTTGTTGTAATGGTACCAGTCTTGGTAGAACAGGCTCACTGAGAAGGTCACCACTGTGCCGAGGACTATGCTCGTCACCCAGCCGAAGATCTTCAGGAGCTTGGAGAATTGGTAACTGGAAATTAGTATTTATGTGTAATGAGTAAATGCTGTCAGCAATTACTTACATTTTTATAGTTGGTTTTTTTTATATACAACGAAGTAAGAAGACAAACAAGACGCTCACATGATGGTAAGAGATAACGCTGCCCATAATATTAGTACAGTGCTACCCAGGATTTTACAAAGGTGAAATTCTAGGTACACTTTTTTTTTTTTGACCTAGGAAAAATGCGTTACGCATCATCACCCCACGCCGGGGGGCGCGGGGCGGTATGTGGGACTCCCCCGCCAGAGATGGGAGCGGCGGGGATACCCTGTTCCTGCGGGACGCCATAATGCCGGGGCAACGGGTACGCCGAAGCACTCATCCGCGGCCCCGACGGCGTTTGGTCCTCACTGACAGGAGGACCCCTCCGCGGTGGGGTGAAGAGGAGTTTCACCCCACCCTCAACATACACACTGCGCCAACGCTTCTTACTTGAGAGTCATGAGATGTTAAGAATCTTCAGCCCAGTAATTTCACAAGCCAAAGTGTCCTCCTACTGAAGCACAGTAATGTTTGCACATCACTGCTCAGGCGTAGGATAATGTCACTGTTGGGGTACCCACCTAGTCGACTTCCTGCAAAGAAAGTTTACCCAAGGTGAAGCAGCATTCGGGGCATGCTGCACAGTGGTTAGAGCACTTAGATTATCTGTAGATTGGCGTGTGGCCGATTTGTGTTTAATAAAATTATTCTTTGCTGCTGTAGTATAGTTTGCTTTTTTTTTTCTCAATAAAGGCATTTGCCACATAATAACAGTAGTTTAAGTTGATGTTAGTGCCGTTATAAAAGAACTAAAATATTCCACAATTATTATCCCATTTAATAAGAATGTAAACGTGTGTGTCTTCAATATTGGGAACTGAACTAGAGTATTTAAAAGCGCTTCTGTCGTTACATTCCATTTGAGTCTAATCAAAATCCGTTTTAGAACAAATACTACTATAGCTACTTCAGACTCGCCTAGAAGAAGAAGAAAAAGTAGTGAAATACTTACTTTTGCGACTGTATCCTATGTAATATGTATCCAGTGAGGATCCCCATGAAATATACTGTCATTTTCATGTGAGTCTTTATGTAGGCTGTTGTGAAATAGAAATTAGTGCTAATGTCGGTGATCTCTCTGAAACACAAATATAAATCATTTTAAACTCATTATAGATCATCCCTTCATCATTATTAGATAGTATTTAAAAGATTTTGGGTGAATACGCGCAACGATACATTTCAGTAAGAACAAAATGTTCCAAACTGATTCAGTCAGTCATAATATCATCACCAAGCCATTTTTAAGATTTCGTAGTCAATCAAATCATCTTTTTTTTTGTTGTAGCGTCCGTGGCCCAGTGGTCATACGTCCGGCTTGTAAGCCGGAGGTCCTGGGTTCAAATCTCAGTGTGGCAAATATTTTCGCCTGGACGCTACCGTGTTTCGGAAGGCACGTAAAACTGTGGGTCCCGGCTGTTTCCTATTAGATATGTAGGAGGCAGTCGTTAGGTCATGTTGCAGGCCTTGTAGTAATCTCGGCGACCTGAAACTGCAACATATAGGTTAGCCACACAACCTATAAATTGTGATTTGACTCTGACAGTGTAATTAGGGAAACCTGTTCTGTTGGAGTATAAACCCCAATTATTATTTTTTTTTATCTTTTATAGATGCAAAAGGCCAGTGATTATGATGAGTCAACAAGGATAAATTATTAAAAAATTAATTAATTTAGGGTACCTTCAATTTACGTAATATAGGGACAATATTTTTAGAAGAAAAAAAAATGCCACATTCGATTTTTTTATTAAAATATAGCGTTCATAAAATCTTACTTGGCATAAAACAAAAACGTAGGATCCAAAGTGTCCACATAAGTGATGGCAGCTGGTATCGCCATGGATACCACGATCGCTATAGAGAGCAGGGTGAGGCCGACCTTCCTCCACTTCCAAATGCTGATGATGAAAAACGGTGCGATGAAGAACAGCTGGGTGTCCACCGATAGGTACCAGGATTGGAACATGCACTGAAAGAAAAAAGCTGATAAGAAAAGAAGTATAGTCTAGCAGCTTTAGCTTGCGATTTTTAATTTGTAGTTTTTTTTTTGAGATGATCCACATTCGCTTTTTTATGTTTTTTATAGAGGTTAAAAGTATTTAATCTTTTGCAAAATTAGCTAATAATATACCAGGGTCTAAACGACATAATTTATATTATCAAATTTTATCTAATCGAATAATTTAATATCAAATTGTATCTCAATTATCTCAGCCATTTAGACGTAAATAGAATAAACACGCATCTACACATAGGTACAAACATTCGCATTTTTATATTAGTAAGTAGGATTTATATTATTTCCTTGGATTTATAAGACTTTTTAGTTCAGTCACTAAAAGTAAATCTCAAAATTTGAGCTACTAAACTGAAGTTTTTTAAACCATTAAAAAAACTCAGTAAACCAGATTTATTTTCAACCCTGACCGTTAATTTGAGTTTCTCTGATTTACTAGACTATTAACATAATGTCAATATTATTATTATTCAAAACAAATTCTTTTGCGTGTAGTTATTTTATGTTGCGCATTTTAAATTTGTTTATATAATTTTTTACATAATGTAAATGAAGCATGCTTTTTTCAAGTAATTATATACTCCTTTATCTTGTAATCTAGGAATCCCCAGATAAATTCAACGAGCTGTGACGGCAAGGTATATTTCCATAATAACACGTTTTCATAGCAAAAAATTATATTATAAAATTTAAATAGTAATAAAGTATTGGCGTGGAGTAAGGATTTTTTATGGCAAATGCCTTTATAAGGAACTAGCTTATGCACGTGGCTTTGCCCGCATGGTAATATGCTTTCTTAGCGGAGTTCTACGCCATAAACCTATATATGTTCCAAATAACAAAACAATCCGTTCAGCGGTTTGAAGTGTGTGTTGATAGATCAGTCAATCAGTCAGTCAGTCACTCTTTCCTTTTATATATATCTAAAGACTAAAGATTTAGTTTCATATTTAGCCGACTTCAAAAACGGAAGTTTACAGTTCGACGTATTTATGTAACACGATGACGACTTATTGACGACGTCCATCTTTCGACGTATTTTTGTGCGTGTACGTATTTATGTGACTTGTTTATGTGTGTGTGTGTGTGTGTATATATTTGTAACTTTCAAAACTCATACGTTTACTTCATTTGAATTTCAATTCTACGGACCACACTGTGTATTTAGGTCCTTAGAAAAAGCATAGACGAACAAAAGTTACAAATATACACCAAAACTTAAATGTACATTAATTAATACGTATAATATAGAACGAAAGAAAAATCATTTATTCGATGGCTAAGAGAACAAGACAATCACAATAATATTAATGCGTAATGAGCATTAAGTTAAGCCGCCAAATGGGAACTGCCTCAGCGTTGTGCTGCGTGTGTACAGTGAAACACACAGCGCTGGTATTCTGGCAGCCCCCATCGGTAAAGTCGTAATATAAAGGTAAATTATGTAGATACGAGTAAATAACAAAAATAACATTCTAAACACTTACGCGCAATATACGCAAGCAGTAGGTAAATATGTAATAGTAAACAAACTTTATAATAGACCAGATTTTATTCTAATTTTACGTGTTTAAACAGCTGGTATATTCTGTCTTAAAATATTTATTGATCTAATTGTTTTCTTAAATAAACATCTTTAATTTATAAAATTAACTAGCTGCGACCAGTATTTTCTCTTCGCTGAATTTGTGAAGTGAAATGTGAGTAACTTATGAGTTATTCCTGGTTCTAAGCTACCTATAAACTCCAGGAATGGATGCTAAGGCTCTGCCGATTCCCAGTCCTCCGTCACTAAGGCGATGCGGGAGTGCCGCCGCGTTGTTTTAGTGGGTAAACCGTGCAGCTGTCCTGCACGGGAGTCCCACATAACCCTCCCATTCCCTCGATGGGAGGGTATGCGTAATGCATTATTATTTAAATTTTTTTATTTATTTTTTTATTAATTTATATTAGTATGTTTATTCATATAATTACGTACATAATATTATTACCTTCAGGTCGCCAATTATACGCAATAGCAGAGAAAACAGAAGTTAAAATTATAACTAGATACTTTAAAATAAATAAAGCCTAATAAAATAGTCTCCAACATCTATTTGGATTAGGTCTGTGCGACATTAATATTTTAAAATTAACATAATATAATTGAATAATAATATCTAAATAATTCACAAAGAATTCAATGGCGCAACAATCCAAATTAACCTTTGATAAAAAAAATATTTAATCATTTCTAATGAATTTATCCGCGTCCAAAGTGACATTAATTAAATTTAGTATGCCTATGCATACATTAATAAATTGTAAATAAATTATATACTTACTAATTTATCCGTGTTTACGTAGTTATTTATGTATAATATGTTAGTCCACCATGATTCCATGCATCTTTCTTTTTCTAGTTGCAATCGGTCGTCCCATAGCGGCCCTTCGCCTATTTTCGGGAACCAAGTCATGTAGAACAGAATTACTACTAGGTATGCTGGAGTTACTCTGTAGGAAAAAACAAGTGAAATTTTAAAAATACTTTTTAAAAACAAGCTTTAATTATTATTATCGTCTTGTATCATAAAGTACTCGTCAAGACGAATCAAATGAGCCCAAACTCGATGGGGTTGCGTTGTTTAATGACGGAGTTCCTATAGCCACCTTCCAGCTCCATCATCAGATCAGCTCGATGTCATAAAAATATTGCATTGTCATCCGATTTACACACGCATGCAAATTTTCAGCTCAATTGGAAACCGGGAAGTAGGTCAAATTAAACTTGCAAGATTTGATTACAGACAGACAGACAGACAGACAACAGACAGGTGAAAGTAATATAAAGCTTGTAAAAAGGTTTAATTAGCAATAGAAAAAAAATAGAAAAGCACTGAATAATATTATAATTATGTTGATCCTTTGTGGCTAACGCAAATTGACCGCTTATTTCCCATATGGCTATTACATTGCAAAAACCACTATTTTAAATCCAAATTTTAATAGAGGTATATTAATTAAATAATTATTATTCAACACAAAGCTCGGGCTAACCTAATATTACAACAGAATTTTCTGCCAGTTGCCCTAAAACTGGACAAAATGTACTAGAAAAAAAGTAGGGGCTGACAAATGTTAACTTGTAATATACACATATTATAGCCATTTGACGCAAAAATAAGGTAGTTAGGTAGTATATTAAAGTAAGAAAAGAATTATTTATTTAAATAAGTACTTAAAAAGTATGGTGACAAACCAGCAGGGTTTCTGCAGGAATTTTTAATGTAATTCAATTCATTTTACAAGCTTTTATTAAAATTTACTTTCACCTCTCTGTTGACTGTCTGTCTGTAATCATATCTTGCAAGTTATATTTGACCCACTTCCCGTTTTCCAATTGAGCTAAAATAATGCATGCATGTATAAATCGGATGACAATGCAATATTATCATAACATCAAGCTGATCTGATGATGGAGCTGGAAGGTATAGGAACTCCGTAATCAAACTAAGCAACCCCATCGAGTTTGGGCTCATTTGATTCGTCTTGACGAGTACTTAAGTGCTAGATGGTAATAATAATAAAAGATTGTTTTATAAAAAAATTAGTTAGATGTTACTGATTCAACGACTTTACAGGACCTTTTCCCTTCATAGCGACAATTCTTACCTGATATACCGGAATATAAGTATAGGTATAACATTAAGCCTTCCCCTTCGTTTGTCCAGCTCGAGCAGAAGCAGTCGGCTGAAGAGGAAAGCGCTGAGCATCAGGAACGTGTCCACTAGGAGTGCGTTGTTTAACATGAACCCGTTTACAGGCTCCTTTACCAGCTGAAATTGAAAAGCTAATTAGAAAACACACGTTTGTTTGAAGAACTAGGATTTTTTCTAGATTGGCGTGTAGCCGATCTGTGGTTAATAGTGTTCTTTACTGCTGTAGTAGCTGTAGTATTGTTTGCTTGATTTTTTTTAAAATATGGAAATAAGACTTCATGTACCAATTTAAGCGGCTAATTAGCCCAGTCATATTAGGGCTTTCACCTCGGAATGAAAGATAATAAGCTGCAAATTGGTATGAACCTTTGTTTTGTCATTCTAAATGTTGTCTCAAAAGTCACAATCGTTATCGTGTCCGCGTCTCAAGATATTCAAGGTCAAAGGTCACAAAAATCGGTTTTTCGCGAATATCTGGCTTCCTATCGGTTAAATGAGATTTGCATTTATTATAAAAGTTGTAGGCTATACAATTCCCTACAACTTTTGTTTAAACTTTTTTTTCATATAACCAACCGTTTTGAAGGTAGAGCGCGAAGAGTGCACATCGTACAGTCATATACGGCCTAATGCAAGGTCAAGCGTAAGTTATGGTTATCAGTACGTTATAAAGTCAATTATTTACTTGGAAATTATAATTATTAAACAATGCCTATTATTTATGTACTAACTATTAATTATTTATATTTAATTAAAGTAAGTAACTTGATTATTTATATATAATTATTCATATTTAACTATTTAAGTATAAAATATTATTAATTCTGGATTATATATTTTAGTTTTATTTTAAGTTAACACATTATATATCTTTTCTTTAAAACGCGTAAATTTCTCAATACTTATATACCTGGAAATACTTGTCCCTACCCTATGCCCTTTTCTATTCATTGCCGGGACAGATGTTCTATAGTATTCAAGGCCACTCTCAAAGAGCATATAAGAGAAGAGACGGCACTTAGAACAAAAAAAATGGTTCAATGTAAATGTATGAAACGGGCAAGAAGATCCAATACCAACATTACGGGCATGATTATCGATTATGACAGTGACAATTAACAACGCCAATGCTGCCAACATTGCTTACGTGGTAGGGTCGTTCCTGCACCGGCTACATATTTTATCGATAATTTGTTCGTATTATAATTTCTCACATTTAGGTTATTACATATTACAGAGTTAAATAATTTAGTCTACGTTTATTGAGTGGGTAAAGTCTATTATATATTAATACTAGACATTTACCCTATTAATAAACGTAGACTAATTGATAAAATTATATATATATATATATAGATATATATATATATATATATATATATATATATATATATATATATATATATATATATATATATATATATATATATATATATATATATATATATATCGGAGAACGAGATATAATTAGTTAGTTTAGGTGCCATCTAGAATGTTTATTATTGTAAATACGTCAAATCATTTAGTTTAGGCGCCATTTTGTCATTTTGTTTCGGTGGACTAGAGGCGGAAGTGGCATAGTCTCTTGTGTAACGCAGGCAAGATCGCTGTTTCGTGATTGGTCGACACCAAGTGTCATTAAAGTAAAGTAAAGTGACAGGAAGTGACATTAGCCAATGAGAGTCGTTGAGTTGCGCGTTCGTGCCGCTAGAGGCGCTGTGGAGCGCAAGCGGTAGGGCGGACGGACGTGGAGGGGTTTACTTGGGCTGTGTGAACGACAGGGACTTTCACTTTTACCTTTGGCTGGCGACTGGGACGGTCACTATACGGTTTGGTTATCAAGTATCGTTATTTAGTTTGAAGCGTTCGTTGCTTTGCGGAACACACGGTCCCCGTTAATATTGTTAATGTTGTTTTGTACTAAGAATTGTAATATCATCATTTAGACGCATTATCTGTAACTGTCTGCAAGTGAAATAAATCTAATAGTGTACGTGTGATGTGTTATTCTCTTCGCCCACTATATTCACGCTGTAAGCCATGCCTGATGAAGAATAACTCCAAGATAGGTGATAAGAGAGAGATATTGGCCATCCTCTTGCTCTGTGTGTGTCTATATTTGTCTCATTCTCCGACATCAGAAGTGGGATAAAGAACGGATAAACAATTTAACGTTTTTTTTTAAATGTTTCAGTTTTGTCTGCCTTGTTCGCCGCACCTATGTTCTGCTGTGGCGAGTGCTGAGTGCGCAATCCGCGCGCTGTATTGGCGCGATGCCTGCGCGATATGCGCGCTGAGTCTACGCAACGTCTACGCGATCTACATGTCGTGTTTGCGCGCTAAATCTGCGCGACCCATGTGCTAAGTTGTCAGCGTTTAACGCGCTGTGTGCCCGTGTGTTCTAATTCGTGGTTGCATTGATTACAGTGAGATGCAGTGGAGCGCTTTTGCTGGCGCTCGTGTGTGCTCGTGTGTTCCTGTGCCCGTGTGTGTGTGTGCTGCGATGTGCCTCGCGACGCTGCTGGTCGTGCGACGAGATGACCTTGGTGTGACTGTGAGCTCAAACCAATGAGCGGTCGAAATATTCTTGATTTGGTGAGTCGTTTTAATGTTATTGTGTTGTGTGTTACCATTGCACTATGCTGACGAAAGTAACTGTTTTGGTGTTAAGCAGACTTGTGATTCGAAAACATATTCTGTTGTTAGAGTTACAGAGATAGTAGTTGAGTTTTGAAGTTAGGTTAGGTTACAAGGTTAGGTTAGAAGCTTAGGTTTAGAAATTAGGTTTGAAATCTTTTGAATCCCCGAGACGAGTAACGATTAAGTTTGTAAGCTTAGGACAAAACTTAAGTGTTAAAATTTGATGTACCTACCGTAAAATTTTTGATGTACCTCCCGTAAAATTTTTGATGTACCTACCGTAAAAAGATTATGAGATTTTAGTTTCGATTGATGTGGACAATGCGATTAACAAGTACGTATGAATGTGGCAGGTTCTCATGCTAAACCGTTTCAAGAAATAATAAGGCCCTAGTCTTGTGAATTATTTTAAATTGAAATACCATCAATTACATTGTAGACCATGACTGTTGTTGTTGTGTACCGGTAGACCGGTAAAATACGAACATCAGGGATCCTTAGTATGAATGAGGTTAAGATAAATAAGATGAGAAGAATCCTTATTGTGTCACTCCAAAATTTACATTAACTTAAATCTACAAACAGTTTGAGGTTATCATTAGGTCAGGTTAAACAAAACACAATTCTGTGCTGTGGTTATCTTTATTACAGATGAGTGACGTGCAGCAGTGCGTGCGGCCGTGCGATGAGCTGTCCTGAGCAACGGCGTGCGTGTCTTCGTGTGAGGCGCTGTCCTGAGCATCGGCGCGTGCGGCCGTGTGACGCACTATCTATCTGAGCGTGCAGAGGAGAGAAAAAAAAAGGGGGGAAGGGGGAGAAAGGATTTGTATTGCCAGTATCGCTTATCTTTAGTCGCTAAGCACCATGTGAGAAAGAGGTCAAAACCAAACCAAACAAAACCAAAACAAACAAAAAAAAAAATTGTACTTTTGCTCGAAAGTAAATCTTGTTCTTAGTAAAAAAAAAAAAAAAAGCTTCTGTAGTTTATCTACGGGTTTAATTGCTGTTCTCTATTCTTCTCTGACAATTTTATTGTGGCATTTCTCAGTGAATACTTAGTCATGAAATTAAAAGAAAGTCGAATTGTTAAGAATGATGTGGTCAGTTTGAGTTGGTGATGACATGGCGGTTAGGTGTGTGTTATTCAGAAGTCTAGTTAGTTGACTGCGGTGGCCTTAGAATAGTTTTAAGGGCGAGGTGGCCATAGAATAATGTAAAGGCGAGGTGGCCTAGCAAAGGCGAGGTGGCCTAGCAAAGGCGAGGTGGCCTAGCAAAGGCGAGGTGGCCTAGCAAAGGCGAGGTGGCCTAGCAAAGGCGAGGTGGCCTAGCAAAGGCGAGGTGGCCTAGCAAAGGCGAGGTGGCCTAGCAAAGGCGAGGTGACCTATGAATAGTGTAAAGAATATTGTAATAATGAAAGTTGTATTACCAAGAAATGTAAAATGGAGATAATGATGATAGTGAATGTTGTCAGGATAGACGAGCGGTTGAAAATGGAATAAACTAACGTTGTTTCTTTCTGTTATAGACGTGCGCTGAGAACGGCCTGCCAGAGTTCGCCCAGCAAGGAGTTCGCCCTGCAAGGAGATCGCCCGAGGACGTGCGAGCGTCAGGAGGGCCGTATCGGAGAACGAGATATAATTAGTTAGTTTAGGTGCCATCTAGAATGTTTATTATTGTAAATACGTCAAATCATTTAGTTTAGGCGCCATTTTGTCATTTTGTTTCGGTGGACTAGAGGCGGAAGTGGCATAGTCTCTTGTGTAACGCAGGCAAGATCGCTGTTTCGTGATTGGTCGACACCAAGTGTCATTAAAGTAAAGTAAAGTGACAGGAAGTGACATTAGCCAATGAGAGTCGTTGAGTTGCGCGTTCGTGCCGCTAGAGGCGCTGTGGAGCGCAAGCGGTAGGGCGGACGGACGTGGAGGGGTTTACTTGGGCTGTGTGAACGACAGGGACTTTCACTTTTACCTTTGGCTGGCGACTGGGACGGTCACTATACGGTTTGGTTATCAAGTATCGTTATTTAGTTTGAAGCGTTCGTTGCTTTGCGGAACACACGGTCCCCGTTAATATTGTTAATGTTGTTTTGTACTAAGAATTGTAATATCATCATTTAGACGCATTATCTGTAACTGTCTGCAAGTGAAATAAATCTAATAGTGTACGTGTGATGTGTTATTCTCTTCGCCCACTATATTCACGCTGTAAGCCATGCCTGATGAAGAATAACTCCAAGATAGGTGATAAGAGAGAGATATTGGCCATCCTCTTGCTCTGTGTGTGTCTATATTTGTCTCATTCTCCGACATATATATATATAATATTAAATTTTATACATTGATCATTTCCGCTACACGCAATTCATCAAATTTACAAAACTAAATAAACCTGTACAACTGTCAACACTTCCACCAACAAGTGTAGCAGCTCATCAACACATAAAACGTGTCTACTACCAGATTCAAACGTGGTTAGGGAAGGACTTAGAACCTCAAGAATGGGGCTGGATGCTTGAAAATGAAATCCTGGAGCCCATACGAACGTTATTACCTCCAGCACCAGCCGAACTACTAAACGTAATATTTTGCAATTGCAAAAATGGTTGTGGTTCCCGCTGTGGATGCAGAAAATCAGGGCTACAATGTTCTTTAGCTTGCGGCCAGTGCAACGGACAAGCTTGCCTCAACGCTTCACTGTATCCAAGTAATCCCGATGAAGAAAATACATATGATCCCGATATTCTGGAAGGTTTGGAGATGAACATGACAGATAATGAGGATGATGACAATGAATCGAACATTTTTGAGCGACAAGAAGAAGAAGACGACGAAGAAGAAGAAGATAATTAGCTTCCATTTCCAATTTCATTACAATTAAAATCAACAAAGATACTTTTGATATTTGAACTCACATTTTGACAAATGTATATTATGCCGTATTTAATAATAAATAAAAATATGTGTAAAATATATACTCTTACTATCATTTTAACTTTAAAAAAAACTAAAATATATAATCCAGAATTAATAATATTTTATACTTAAATAGTTAAATATGAATAATTATATATAAATAATCAAGTTACTTACTTTAATTAAATATAAATAATTAATAGTTAGTACATAAATAATAGGCATTGTTTAATAATTATAATTTCCAAGTAAATAATTGACTTTATAACGTACTGATAACCATAACTCACGCTTGACCTTGCATTAGGCCGTATATGACTGTACGATGTGCACTCTTCGCGCTCTACCTTCAAAACGGTTGGTTGTATGAAAAAAAAGTTTAAACAAAAGTTGTAGGGAATTGTATAGCCTACAACTTTTATAATAAATGCAAATCTCATTTAACCGATAGGAAGCCAGATATTCGCGAAAAACCGATTTTTGTGACCTTTGACCTTGAATATCTTGAGACGCGGACACGATAACGATTGTGACTTTTGAGACAACATTTAGAATGACAAAACAAAGGTTCATACCAATTTGCAGCTTATTATCTTTCATTCCGAGGTTGACCCCTTTTTTTACCTAATATGACTGGGCTAAATAGTCACTGAATGTCTCGCTCGCACGAGATAACAAATTGTCAAATAACAATTGATAAAATTTACTTTTTGGAAATGTGTTAAATTGAAAATTTAGCTCATATTTTTATAATCTATCTCTGTGCCGGATTGTAGCCAAATAGGGTCAGTGGCCAGTGGTTATCAATTTTCCTTACAAAACTTTCACTCTCTTTTCCCTTTAAGGTTGATTTCGAAAATAAAAACTATCCTTTGTCTATTTTTAGGCCTAAAATCATTTCTTAGGTTATTTATATTTTATTGACAGTTTTTATACAAAAACTTTGTTTTTTTTAATGCAATATAGTGTTAGCGGTTACTAATTTCTCACACAGACTTTGAACTTTGAACTCCTCTGACACCTTCCCCCCCCCCTCCCCCCCCCCCTTCCCCCCCTTAAAAGCTGATTTCGTAAATATAAACTATCACATGTCCATTCAAGTAATGTTCAAACCAAATTACAGATAAATAGAAGCATCGATTTCTGATTTCCCATACAAACTCTTACCCCACCTTTTGCCCCTTTAAGCCCAACTTCTGGGATTTCAACTATTCTATATCCTTTCTTATTTATTTATTCATTAATTTGTCAGAATTTCGGTCACATTAGGGTCTTACAAATTAGTTAGTTCACACAAAATTCTACCTCAAGAGGTGTACAAATATTAGTTCACATTATCATTTAACTTAAAAACATCATGCATTACAATAATATTATTCAAATTGTTCAATGTGTTCTTAGCTATGTCTATACCTATAAAAATTAAGCTAAATAAAGTTGGCGGTTACGGATATAATATTATATTCATTTTTAGCTAGGCATAGATTTTTAAATCCAATGAGAACGGGAAAACTAGTCAATGAATAACATCTAATTCATATTTAAATGTGATCAGCATTTATCCTCTCGAATTTCTTATTTCAAATTGAATCATAAATTACGATGTTAGGTCTTTTCAAAACATTCTATACTATTCAAAGAAAGTTAAATAGCAAAAAGTCTTACTCTATCCCAAGCATCAGCGTCCATCACAGGCCCACTAGCTATAAAAATACAGGCGTGTCCAGCCAAAATGAACACCATGGCCAATGACTTGATGCCACTGATGCATTCCAGCCCTAAACTCGTGTTCTCTTTGGTAGAAATGATCTTCTTCAGGTTGTTTATGATGGAGAAACTCTTGATCAAATCGTGGATGGTGCTGTCTTTTTGTTTGCACCAGTAGATGGTGTAGATCTCGAATGACGTGCTAAAGAATAGAATGGTGGCGAAGACGAGCATCAGCGATCTGAAATAAGAAGTATAGATTCAATGTACATATCTTAAGTAGTAGCTAGACTTAGCGGTGGTGGTCCTAGGCACAAAAGATTTTTTATGCAATTTTAAGTAAGGAGACGTGCGAGACGCTCTCCTAATGGTAAAAGATCACGCTGCCTATATATTACAATCAATTCAGTGTTAGCCAGAATTGCAATGTAAAATTTTAAGTGCACTGCACGCACGCTTCCTACTCAAAAGTCATAAGATGTTAAGACCCCTCAGCCCAGTAATTTCACTAGCTACAGTGCCCTCCTACCGAAACATAGTAATGTTTGCACATCCCTGCTCAGGTGGTAGAATAACTGGCACTGTAGGAATATCCACCTAGTTGACCTCCTACAAAGGAAGTCTACCCCAATAAGTGGATGAAATAAAAATGGAGCTGAGATTTGACTCACTTTATAATACAGTATAAGTGGGTTTAAATCTCGTTTTATCAATTTAAATTAATTAATATCGGCATATTAAATGAGCACTATTTTTATCCGATATTTCGTGGTTTTCTTCGAATATCATTAATAGTTCCACATTATATGGTTAACTTTTGTATATTTAATTATAATGTATGTGTTAAATATATCAGAGAGCAAAATAATTCATAGGTATTAATGAATTTACCTGGATATTCGCAAATAATAATAAATAATGAAATAACATTCTACTCACAAGTGAAATTAAAAAAAAAACTTTTAAAATACAAGCTTTAATTATTATTACCATCCAGCACCAAAGTAGGTACTCGTCAAGATGAATGAAATGAGCTCAAACTCTATGGGGTTGCGTTGTTTAATTACGGAGTTCAAATGGCTACCTTCCAGCTCCATCATCAGATCAGCTCGATGTCATAATAATATTGCATTGTCGTCCGATTTATAAAGGCATGCAAAATTTCAGCTCAATAAGATACCGGGAATTGGGTCAAAGTAAACTTGCAATATTTGATTACAGACTGGCAGATAGACAGACACAACAGACAGGTGAAAATAAATAAAAGCTTTTTTTTTTTTTTTTTTTTTTTTTATGTTATGAAGTAGAAGACGAGCAAGACGCTCTCCTGATGTTAAGAGATAACGGCTGCCCATAATCAGTACAGTGTTACCTAGGATTTCACAATGATGTCAAATTCTAGGAGCACTGCACCAACGCTTCTTACTCAAGAGTCATAAGATGTTAAGACTCTTTAGCCCAGTAATTTCACTAGCTACAGTGCCCTCCTACCGGAGCACAGTAATGTTTGCACATCACTGCTCAGGCGGTAGAATAACTGGCACTGTTGGGGTACCCACCTAGACGACCTCCTGCAAAGGAAGTCTACCCCAAGTAAAATATTATACAAATATAAGGTAGATACAATTTTTATTGTATCTACCTTATATTGCTTGTAAATATTATACAAATATAAGGTAGATACAATTTTTATGGATGTTAACTCTTTCACGCCTAAATGAACTTAGACATGTGGGTAGCTTAGATCTTAGAATAACACATAGGCTACTCTCAAAACCTAATGCATCTAGTTCTAAAATCAAGTAAACTTAGCAAGTGATTATTTTGCAATAGAAAGAATAATTATGGAAATAAAATGAGTTTAATATTCAACAGTCCCTGAAATTAGTATTAAATACAAGTTATTTCAAAATACCTAACCTTCGTCAGGTTTTAGATCAATCATATTAACTTTGACACTTGAACGTAATAAGTAAAATAAGCTTGTATATATTTAAAATTTTAAATAATTATATTCCACATATCATAGAAAACTTTGTTTTGAATATGTATTATTATAATGAACTCGCTTATCGCGATTTAGTCCTCAAGATAAAATTCCTTCTCAGTAGATGTCAGTACATCGTATAATTTATATGTATGCCAATTTCAATCAAATCCGTTCAGCTGTTTGAGTTATACTAACGGTCAAGTATTTTTTACTCTTGTACATACATTTTTTGTCACAATAAGTACGAATCTTTGTTGTAAACTCAATGAAAATTTTTAGTAGAAACCCTTTGTTTTTCTGGATAAATCAGTGTATCCTACTAAATTGTATTATAAATTTGAAAGTTTTTGAATGTAAATAGGTTTGTTGCCTCTTTACGACTACACTACACTCTTCACATCATATACTGATATGAGCCTGAAACGAGTTTACTGAAATTTTGTATTTTGTTTTGTGTTTTTTGTATGTTTTAGCGTAGCACACTATAGTTAGACTCTGAAATAAAGCATAGAATACTTTCTGCGAGTAAAACCCGCAGGGGAAAACACTAAAACTGTTAAATTGTGCATTGCCAATTTTCCCCGCAGGCTTACCGAATTAAAAATTTAAAACAACAGAATAATGCGGTGATGAGAAAAGCCTCTTCAATGTAACTTCAGCCGTAAAAAGTCCACAAAAACAAGACGTGGAAACTCGTTTATCACGATCACGTCCCTCTAGTTTATAAGTTAATTTCTCAAGTATAATTAGTTATGCGGGCGGCAGAAAGCTCCCATATTACTCAATTTATGCCATGTACTTGTATTATTATAATAGATTATACGAGTACATATAACCTTAAAATCTTTAAAAGTCGTAAAAATAATGTGTTATTTCTCATGAAAAATGGATCGATCTTAATGAATCATTAACTTTTTTTTTCTAATTATTTGAAATCTCCTTATGCGTTAGCTTATAATCTTTATCCACTGTTGGTCATAATAGCCCAGTCAATGAGTGCCCAAAAAGGGTATGTGGATCGAAAAGTCGAAAGCAGAAAAACTAACTTAGTAACTTTGTTTGGACTAGTTAGGAGATAAACATGCTAAAAGTCCCCACCCCTCCGAGGTGAGCCCGAGGGGGGGAGGCCGAAGAAGGTCCCATTTTTAGGTTTTTTGCTTATATGTCAAAAACTGTGCGTTATACGATGTTTTGTTGTACTACATTATTAAACCTCAGAAAATTTTCTACAACTTCGGCCTTGATACTTTTTATCTATCTCTAATCGTTGTCCAGCTATGAGCTTTCAAACATGGTCTATTTTGAATACGCTTAAATTAGTTTTCCATACAAAGTTGGTAAAAAAATCTTACAAATAAAATTTGACCAACTTCAGGTTGTCGTATCATAATGAAACTTTGCAAATGTCTAGAAATCTGATGACAGTTTCATAATCTGGTACCACTGAGCTGATCGGATGATGGAGCCAGGAGGTGTCTAATGAAACTCTTCAATGGCTATTAAGTAAACCCCTCGAGTTTCAGCACATTACATTCGAATCGATGAGACTTTTTCATAACACTTGCTGTCAAGGATCTGATAATGGACCAGGAGGTGCCTACGTCTCATCAATCCGAATGTAATGAGCCTAAAATCGCCGGTTTTACTAATAGCCATTGAAGAGTTTCAGTAGACACCTCCTGGCTCCATCATCAGATCAGCTCAGTGGTACCAGATTATTAAGGGGGGGCCCTCGGGCTCACCTCGGAGGGGTGGGGACTTTTGGTATGTTTATCTCCTAACTAGTCCAAACAAAGTTACTAAGTTAGTTTTTCTGCTTTCGACTTTTCGATCCACATTTCTTCTTTTACTGGACTAATAAGCCAACCAAGGTAGTCTATTTTACATTGCCTAAAAATTTTGTAGGTGATCGCTTTATTGCGCTCAATAATCAAAATATTCGCGTAAGACAACACTTTTATTCCAAAAAACTAACATATCTATTTGGATATTTCAAAAGACATAAATAGATCATTTAGGTAAGTTGAATAACCTATTTTGAAGGATAACCACTTTATTCTTTCTTTTGTGTTATACCTAAAACCTATATATAAATTATAACGGGCAGTAAAATTTACATAAGAGCGCATAAAAAATCTTGACCTTTAAATCGCATACTCTTAACCTTTCCGTTTTTATTTTGTGTTGTTCTAAAGCATCACTTTAGAAAACGTGGATTTTATTTATTTCCGTACAAAAAATGCATAAGGTTAGTTATATATTTTCAAACAAAAAATGATGATTGAAATGAAATCAAACAGAAGTACTAGTATTCTTTTCTGTGTGAAAGTAATTAGGGCAACATCCCTACGAACGAAAAGATAATATTTTACAATGTGTTAAAATAATAAGAAGTATTGAGCACTTACTCATTCTCTCTCTCTTCATTCGAGAACCGTCTTACTGATCGGAAGTCAGCTAAAATGCCTTGAAGAGCCTATAGTGAAGCAGTAAGATATACTCGTAATTAAAATTGTACTCACAGAAAGCCCACGTCCAGAGAAGTGACAGTCAACTCGGTCCTCTTATAGCAGTCCCTACCGGTGACTTCCACTCCTGTACTGTTCCCCACAGTGTAAGATAATACGCTGTTGACGAAGCCCTGGACAGCATCGGCGTCGCAAGCGCTGGGCACGCAGACAGCCCAGCGGAGAGTCTCGCCGCGACCTGTTCGGAGCTGAAAGTTAAAAAAATCTGTTAATTTTTACATATAAAAGTGCCCTACTGTAGCAAATTGAATTAAGCATTTTATGTGTTGTATTTGATACCTAAAGCTGAGACGATTGTCCTGAACTTTTAAATAAATTTTGATATGATAGCTTAGACCTCAGAATGACACATAGGCTACATTCAACGGTTAAAACTATTAGGTACAGTTAGTAGTTATACAGCCATATTTTTCTAATAGAGTGGTGACTCACCAGATTAAATTCATTCGTTTAAATTCTAATTATTTATAATTATGGGTACAGTAACATAATAACAACAAGTATCTAGAATTCGTACGGGGAAAACCTCAAACTTCTTATAATCTTTTTGTATCTGAACAAATGAAATTAATGTTGGTTGATGTTAAGAATATCTATGTTAATGTCAATTAAAGGATAAATATTAGTTTTGATGATGCAGTATTTGTTTTCAAACCACATCTTGACAAAAAGTTTACGTAACTTTTTTGTAGAGCATAAACATGCAGTGTCGGTTTGTCAATTGATTTTTTTATCCTATAGCTGTCATGGAAACTTTAATAAGAAGATTTTTTGTTATATTTCTTGTTATAGTAATGTTAATTGTGACTTTTATTGTATGTCATTTCAAATAATGAGTATTTTCTTTCATATAGTGATGGTAAAAAGACATACAAATACTTTTTTTAATCACCACAAAAACCTATTTCAAATAAACAATGCCTGTGAGTTCCTTGACCATTCTTCTATAAACCCCAATTATTTCTTAAAAATTGACCTTCAGAAAGAAGGTAGATACGAGAATTATTTTGTAAAAATTGTCTTGCAAAATTTCTTTATATAATATCCTATTTATTGAATGTATGCATTCTTAACTTGAGTGTGAACACATTAAAATAGGTACGTACTATAAATGCGAACATTTTAAACAGATACGTCAATCAATTCGTACAAGTTAAACTATGACAATGCACAATCAAAATTATTATTTAATATTCGTGGATTATTTAAAATTCGTGTTCAATTAAAATATAAATTATTAAAAAAAATATCACTTAAAAGTCATGTTCAATTACGTTGTTTTCACACCAGCATCTGTTTCGCCGCGCCATGGACTAATATTTAAAAAAGTGTTAAATTAATGTTAATTGCTTTGTTCTATAATGCTCATAAAATGCTCATTCAATTCCGTAATTACTAATTGCTTATTGAACATCGTGACTTTTAGTACATGATGTTGATTTTATTGTGCGCGTGAGTGTGAAATGTATTTTGCGAAGTCATGTCTTCATATCTTTACTGGTTTTCACATTTGAATAACTCCAGCAAAAAATTGTTTGCAGTCCATGTAAGAACCTGCACTTAACAAATCTTAATATAGAATATTTTTAAAATTTCAGTAACCTCGCAGAACCAAGCGGCCAACATCATAAACAACATGTTATATTATGTGACTTTTGTAAATATTTATTGTTAATTTTTTTTTCTTTATACAAAAGTTATTATTCAGAGCATACAGATGGATATTTTTTTTTGTTTAGTCTATGCTATCCTACTGCAGAGCAAAGACCTCCCCCAAGTCTCTCCACGTGTCTCTATGCTGCGCCACCTCATTCAGATGGAATATTAAAATGGTACAGTTTTCCTGACTAAAAGTAGGGAAAGTAGTTAAAAAAATAGTCACGTTGTCGTCGTTATAAAACCGCTGAACCGATTTTACTGAAATTCGCCATTTAAAGGCAATGAAACTATTTCTAACTTCATTGAAAATCGAACATTGGTGATACCGTTTTAGATGTATGTAAATCATTACGCGGACAACAAATACCTACTTTAATTATAAATATAATAACACTAATATTAAAAATAACGCTCGGGTTAAAGATATGTTTATTTCTCAAAAAGAATACAAATTCACTTACATGAGAAACTTATTACGAGTATGCATACTCGTTTGTAAATAAAGATAAATGCTGGGCTTATAAGGTAAAATTAACAATATAAGTAAGTATTATTAAGTATTGAGGTGTAAGGCAATATTATTATTGGTAAGTAAACGTGTTTGCAAGCGTTAGGACAGTTTTTAAGAATAATGAATTATTAGTTTAGAATTAATCATCAAAATGAGGGTACTTTTAAAAAACTGACTTGCAGCATGACTAAAAAAGTAAACATTGACATATACTTATAATACACATTCGCATAAGAGTTAAGAACAATAACTAGAAGTGACACATTCGTTATTTTATCTTTTTTGTTTTGTTAATAGGTTAATGGTGGTTGGTATATGTATAATGAATTTCTACGTGTGTATTATATTAATTTTCAAAGTACAAAGTTATTGTATAATTAAATTGTGTATTATGTATTAATATGAGTATTGTGTATGTGTCAAATTATTATTTATATGATAGTATAACTATCATATAAATAATAATTTGAAATATTCTAGCACAAGTAATTTACCTATATGTTTATATAAGGTACTTACGTTTTTGATTTTAAGTATATAAAATTATGTTGTCAATAAGTATATCTATCCTATTTAGTAATAGTCTGGTATATGTTATAAATTATAATTAGTGTAGGTATTCAATGTGTGTTCAATTTAGTGTATTCATACTATAAAATCTTAAATAGATACATATTTTAGAATGTTTAAAAATAAAAATTAATCATAGATATATTTGTATAGAAAACACACATAATAATATAATATGTATTTCTGAAAGGAAGTGATAATACATTAAATATATAATATATTATTAGATATAATATTTAATGCTGTGTTATGGATATCATATATAATAATTTGGACTTACACAATATAGCTGTACTTGTATAAGTAGTTTATGGTTTTTTTTTAATGTTTATTAAGGATGTGTGGTGTATGTTTGTTTTGTGATTATCGGTATATTTTTAATATATTTTATAGTAAGACCATTTTCGCCACCATTTATGCGCCGTTTAAGTTCTTCTTGTTGGTTTCGTAGGTAGGCTTGTTGTTGCGGTGTTTGATCGGAGAATATTTTGATAGCCTTCGAGTCCAGGATTTTCTTATTACGCAACACGGATAAAGCTGTTTCGTGTGATTTAAAGCAGACTTTAAGTGGACGATTCTTATTTGGGTTGTATTGTCCAAGACGAATTATATTTTCAGGATCGGGACATTCAGTATTAATAGTTTTAGTTATACGTAACACATCTTCATTATCCTTTCTCTTTCTCTCATCTCTGGTGCGAAAAAGCGGTTCTTGCAGTCCAACTATAATGATGTTTTTGCTTCTTTCTTCCCTTTCTTTTAGTTCAGCGAGCATTTCTTCTATAGCGTCTGTTCCGGTAATAGTTAACGATTCATTTGTTTTAAGTTCTGCGATGTCGGCTTCAATAATTTCAATTTTTCTTTCTGTATTTAAGGTTCTAGATTTTAGATTTGTAACGTTTTCTGTTAAAACACTTAGTTCAGTATTGAGTTTATTGGTCATTTGTTTCATGGTAGTGACTTCCTCTTTGATTTTTGATATATTTTCAGCAACGTTAGACATGAACTTTAGCTGGTTATTACTAAGCGCCGTCATTACCTCCATCATTTGTGAAAGACGTTCCCACATATCTTTTATATCGTTTTTGATCTCATAGTTACCATATTGCTCATAATTTTTGCATCCAGCTACTTCATTGCTCTTAGGAGACTCCAAGTAATTGATCGACAAATTAGGTTGTGAACCACTTTGATATGCAAAGGCCCGATAGCATGCCACACCAACGGAGCCACTTCTAGGAAGCGAGCGTAAGATACTCATGTTCTATGTTTTTGTAAAAGCGTAAAAGTGCATATATCGCTATCTCTTTCGGTCACCGACGATCACTTGTCACGTTAGAAGGAAAGAATTGTAACTCACAAAGCACAGTTTAGCAAACTTGATTTTTATATTGATTAATATAAGACTGATTTTAGCTTGCGCATTTATAAATATTAAAATAATTTTAGCAACACGTCTGTCTTGGTTGGCGCCCTGCGCGTAAGTCGCTAATCTAACGCTGATCTAAATATATCTTCATCGTCAATGTACTAAAAACGTACGTCAAAACTAAAAATACCCTAAATCTATAATCACGATCCCGACGCTATTAAATCTTTAGCGTGTTCAGATTTACATGAATACGAGTAAGTACTGTACACGTAGGTGTGAAACTTTGCACTACCGTATTTATACCTACCATTTTAGATCTAAAATGGTTGACTAAAGAATGTTTGCTCACCTTCTTTGTTTTCGTAGTTTTCCATACATGAGGCTATAAACAAAATGTGGACAAACAAATATTGCCAAAAACGTCATAACTTCGATGTTATTTGATTTTTTGCTTAGGTTTACTGTTATTTTTCTTTAGGTTAATTATTTTTAGCTACTATGGATTACGTAGCTATCCTTCAATCCATAAATTAATTTATTATGCAAATTTTGTGCAGTCATATTTTTCGATATAACATATTTTGAAGCAATGCACTTTTAAACTACTCTGGGCAATCATGATGCTTACTATCAAGCACCTGATTTGCCCATCTCATCAATTTTTTATCATAAAATATGGTAAATTAATGGTTTAAACTTTAAAAATATATCTCGGGCTACTACTGTACTGTACTGTAGGTACTTTTTAAAACGAGTAAAAACTCTGTGCGTGACTTTACCTTTATTATTACCTTACCAATAAAATTACTCGCGCAAAGCTCCCTATCTAGTTTATCTAGTAATCCTTTATTACCTTTTTCTTCTCCGGCCGTTGTTTCCATTTGATAGTGGCCAAGCAGTACTGTCCAGCGATGGATATGCCATTATCCGCCGGGTATTCTATTCCTACGCACTCGTCGAAGTTTCCGAGATGGTAGGACGAGCCGAAGAGCAGGCCTTGAGGGGACTTCGCTGATGCATCGAACACTGGAAGGAAAAATGTTAATTAATTAAACATTTAGTGTTGCCTTTTATTGCATTTACGTAGTGCATAGTGGGACTTAATTTGATAATAAGTACTCGTAAATATATAAAGATGAATTCATTCGAAACTTCGTCGAAATATTTATTTTTATTTTACTTATGTTAGTTCATCGACTCCAAGATGCTCGAACCGATTTGAATTTTTTTTTATATTCCAAGGTATCTTTTCAATGTTCCATTTAAATTTATCGAAATTGGTCAAGCAGTTTCAAGTTGTGACTTAAAATGTGCGTCTTGCCGTCGTTTACTCATAATCAGTGAGAAGTTCTAGAAGTTTATATAAGTTCCCATTTCATGGTGAAGTCAGTTTATATTTTTAATCATTGGTTTTAGTAGGTAATCACTTTAGTCAAAAATAAATGACGTAGGCGTTGACGACAAAATTTAGTATTTGATACAAATTCTACATGGATCCGCATGGCATATATACCCAACACTCAATACAAAAAAAAACAGTAAAAAGATGAAAATATGGAGCAATAGGTAAATAGTAGGTAGATACGTATGGACCTGAACAAAGTCCATCCATCGATCTCTATTGTAACAGTTAGACAAAGGCCGCCACAGTTCCGGAAAACCTACGCTGTGACACTATTAGGCCTGTGTCACATTGAAAGCGTACGTATTGGAAGCGTAGTTTTTTATTACATTATTTTTCGTCTATTCGTACCTATATTCTATTTATAATGCTTGATTTTAATGATATGGGTTGAATGAAATAAATAATAATCTCATTTAAAAGTGCGTGTTCACGATGCTTCCTCTGAAAACTAAAACCTATGAATATTGGATTGCAATCTCACAATATTTATTCTTTTTGGACCTTTGATCACGATATCGATTTATCTTACAATAATACCTGTATTAATAAATAATACCTGTATAAAGTAAGGTAATAGAAGAAGTATGTAAGATAAATCGAGATCACTTCCACTTCCTGAAATGGGAAGGTGGTGGCATACTGAACCATGAAAGTATAAATCGTACTAAATATTATGCCGGAACGATCATAATGCCTACATGGTGACAAGTTTTTGTTCAGTGGGTCTACTAACCGCGGCCGAAGCCTATATATACCTGCCTATTTACTATTTGTCTATACTCTAATCCATAATATCATTTGAATGAAGAAATGGTCAACAAAATACGCACCTAAAAGTCGCGCTAATGCTTGCAGTGTAATCAGACCTTAGATACGTCACATTCACAAACCGGCTTCTTAATGACTCAAATAATCTAACATCTCATGCCAATTTGATCGTTTCCTTGATAATAAATTTCAAACGTTTTATAGACATACTGCGTAGACCTGATAATGACGTAATGTGCGAAATTATAGCTGTAATAAAATAGAAAATGTTTGGGTTAATGTAGTTAGTAGACTATATTTTGCAATTTAATGGAGATATGTCCATTTAAAGACAATAGTTTTCGCCGAATACTAATATCGAATTCGACTTCCTACTTTCCTCGTAATATTATAAATGTAAAAGTAAGGACTTGAGCATGAATATGAACGATAGGGTTATTAAATTATGTGTTAAATTGTGTGTAATTGTGTGTGTGTGGTTTATTAAGTTATTCACACTTCACTTCACACTTCAATCGCTAAATTTATATAAATGTAATTTGGAACAGTTGTGGTTCAAATCTCGATAATGAATGACAAAGCATAGATTTTAACATATTTTTTATTCCACAAGATATAACATATTCCGATAAATTAATACTAGTCATATTAATACAAATTAAATAAAAAAAACTTGCATGATTTTTATGGTCTAACATAGACTAAAATTTAAGTGTTTTAATTGATCCTATTTCACGTGAATCACGAAGCAAAGCACGTGTTAACAATTATCAACTGTACACTAATAGGTATAACCAAATAAGTGCGTTTTAATATGTACCTCTAAAACACTAAAAAAGTTTTAATTAGCACATCAGGTGTGTTAATTCTTTATTAAACCTCTTTTTGTCTAATGTTGTGAATAGGAAATCCGCGTGAGCGTAAAAGCTTTGTATGGATATCGCACATTATTAATATGAAAAAATTCTATGAATTTGAAGGTCCTTTATGTCACACATACATCTTTGGTATGAGTGTATTTTCCACTTTTGTTTAGAATCAAATTTTGTAGCTAAGATAAAAATATCGATGGCTTAACAATTTGAAGGACGATATGGGAGCTAATGAGTTAGATACAGTGGATTTCTAAAATAGAGCCAATTTGAGGCAGAGTAGCTGAAAAGCAGACCATTGCAAAACCTATAACTCAAAAAATATTTTATTCAAATAAGCGGCTAAGGACATTAGCAAGTCAATTTTTAAAAAAATATTTTGACACTTTTTTCCAGAAGAACCTCTGTGAAAAGATTATTCTGGTAACATAGCCATTATAATCATTTAATGCCTTTATATGAAAAAAGAGATCAATTCATTAAATAAATATCGTAAGGCAAACTGGTAAAAGAACGCAACTCGATGTGTTAGCCGCCAAAATTCGACTCAACTGTCTAAGATACTCCAGAATCAGGGTGCTCTAGCACCCTGATTCTGGAGTACAGGATAGAGTTCAGTATGTTGGGTTCGTCTTAGAAGACGAACCCAACATAATAGATGATGCTTTGGTCAAAGTCTATCCTATAAATAAATATGTTAAAATAAATTCTAATACCCTGCTACCCAGTTTTTTAGCTTCTATATTAAGTAACTTCAGTTCATTGCCTTCGACCTGTCATTTCTAATCTTAAATCTCAATATCGGAATTAACCATGACTATATTCTACATGGTTTTTGCATGGTGTTTGTGATGTTTCTTATGTTAGATTAATGGGTTTAAAAATACCGTGCCCATAATAAGGATATTATAAATTTGAACGTAAGTATTTTTTGCGCGCTGCGAATAAATTGCAGAGTAGGTATATGTACTAGAGATGCACCAAGTATTCGGTTACTATCCGGTATCCGGCTTATCCGGCCCTTTTTTACTATCCGGCCGGATACCGGATGGTAATGTACTATCCGGCCGGATACCGGATAGTAAACTTGGTAGATTTTATAAATGGAATCTAAATAAAGACACAGTTGTAATTGAAGCTTTTTATTATTTTAAACAACTTTAACTTTTTATAATAAATCAATTATTTAAAGTAACTTGGTGATAATACTGATAGTTAAAAAATGTACTTATTTGTAACTAGTAATAGTAATTAATTTAATATTGGAAATCCACCAAAGGTAAATTATTATGTATAAAAACAAGATTTTCAGCATTTTTAGGAAGCAAACGATTCCTTTTGTTTTCATATATAAGCCCAGCCTCTGAAAACAGTCTCTCGCTGTACACACTGCTACATGGGGAAGAGAGATATATTTGGACAAATTTAACCAAAATCGGGAATTGTTTGGCGTTTGCTGCCCACCATGCATAAGGGTCACTTTGTCGATCAAGACGAACCATTTTTAAGTAAAAGTCAAGTTCATTGGCTATAGCACTATTATCAGAGTCTTCAGTTTGATTGTTATCTGTTTGGCAACTTCATTAAAACAGTCCCAAAATGAATCAAATCAAACCTAATCAAATTATCAAATCAAAATCAAACCTGCAATGCGCGCGGGTGGCGTGGCGGTACGCGACACGCAGCTACGAAACTCAAAATGTAGGTATCACACCGCCGCGCCGGCCGAATATTCGGCGGCCGGATACCGAATATTCGGCTGGTGGTCAGGCCGAATATCCGGTATCCGGTATCCGACCAAACAACTATTCGTTGCATCTCTAATATGTACCCACAATTATGATTTATTGAGTTCAAATTATGGTTAAAAAACACGGTCTCTAACTTCTCTTTCTGATTTAACAGTACCTTTATAAAAAATATTTAACATTGGCTTAGGTTTGATTTATTTGTGCGGGATTCGGTACACCATTATTATTTCCACTATTATCCATTTTTATCCATAAACGAATTTAGCTTTTTTTCTAAACTGTGCGTATATAAATTTGTACTTAGGTAGAGTTAGTCAGACTTAATGATTTCCTTACTTATAACGAAACGATGCCCTTAAATTTTGAACGATCTCTCATATTGATCCGACGTCTGTTTTACTATCCAGATTATTCTGAAATCTTATTCCGATGCCGTATTGATTTACACTGGTTGCAATCCCTTTCTTCTTTTTCTTCTACTGAGCATTATCCCGACTACTACCCTATAAACCATTTAAGATATAAGAAGTTTCTCAACTTTGCCGCATAACCCAGCCGTGAATTAGGTATACTAAGTTTAAAAAATCCTTGTTTACAGTTCTGTCTTATTATTTTTTTAGAGCTTAATCATTGTCTTACAAAACTTGCATTTGAAAATTTTCCTCTTATGCTCATTACACAAGAGGAAAATCTGAAAAAACATTGCAAAAAATAGTTCTAATTAAGTACAATAATATCAAGTTTAACTAAGTGGATTTAACGGATAAACAAAACAGTATTTACCTACTTTACAGGTTACAGTTGAACTATAAATATAGCTTCCTTACATTCGGTCATTAGTTAAAATGTCACGAATAAGGAAATATTGCTGTAATCTATTTTGGTTTAGTTATGTAAACTTTAACTTGACATTATGTTTAGTTGAAGAAACAATGTGCTATAAATAACTTTAGCTTTGAATTAATAATATTATGTATTAACGTTTTTTATAGATTTGTCGTCTGCCGAATGAAAACAAGAGTGGTTCAATAAAATTTTCCTTTTTAATAAAACTGGTCGTATTTGGAACATAATTGTTATCATCCACCTTTATTGAGAGACTAGCTGCGCCCAGCGGTTTTACCCGCTGTACTGTAAGCCTATGTGTTATTTCAGGGTCTAAGCTATCTCTATAACAAGTTTCAGCGCAATCGGTCCACCCGTTTACACGTGAAGAAGTAACAAACAAACACACTCACAAATTTTCGCCTTTATAATCTTACTCGTTCTAGTGTGATACAACTTCGAGACACAAGTGAATAGGTACCTTTCTAGACATCTTGGGTGGTCTGTGGTCAAACCAACGCCTATTTAGTATTAAAATATTTAAAGACCAACATTTGGCATTCCAATACATTTCTTTAACGTTATATCAGTTAGTTTTACCGAGGGTAACCTTCCTTTGCAGGAGGTTGTCCAGGTGGGTACCCCAACAGTGCCTGAGCAGTGATGTGCAAACATTACTGTGCTTCGGTAGGCAGGCACCGTGGCTAGTGAAATTACTGTACTAAAGAGTCTTTAGAAGCGTTGGTTCAGTGCACCTAGAATTTCACTTCATTGTAAAATCCTAGGTGGCATTGTACTGATTATGGGCAGCGTTATCTCTTAACATCAGAAGAGCGTCGTGCTAGTCTTCTTACTTCTTCACATAAAAAAAAACAAACGTTTGGCACTTAACTAGAGTGGATTATAAAGTCCTTAAGAGTGACGATAAAAAATCAAAATACCAAATCCTTAAACGCAGTTTTTTTTTCTACTGTATGTCAACACCCTTATTAGGCTTGCGACACAACACAAGCCGAGTATATGTCAGGCATTAGCCTTTTATTGCCTATTTAAAGCGTGTTCGTATTCAAATCACAATTGACAAGACTAAAGACTATAATGTGAGTACACACACGCAAATGTTGTTCTGAGTTTCAAGATTATACGTTTCATAAGTCACTTCTGAAATTCGGATTAGAATGGTAATAAAACATTTTCTTGGGAACTTAGTTACCTACTTAATATGAGATGTAAAACGCTAATATTATGAAACGTAACATGGCATGGAATAATTTGGAAAGAGGATCAAGTGATAAACTTCCAAATAGACGAAAAGTAAGCATATGTACAATTTTTGTAGTGAGTAGTATTTTGTAGACCTCTACATATGAGGCTGCCTTTGCAAGAAGATAAAACCGTTCCAGGTTTTGCTTAAATTAAACTTAATTATAGTATTTTGTGTCTAATCGTAAAAACTTAATGTCCTATTTAATAAATAATGCGTTTTCTTTATAGAGACGTTAACAAGAAATTTTATCTTTTTCTTATCACCAAAATAGTAAACAAAACAAACTAGTCCACATAATCAGTCATCAAATCTCTGTTTTTAATACGAAAACTTTTCCAAAAAACAATTTTAAAAGTTTTAGTTTAACAACTAAGCGCTTTAAGCGCTATCTGTAATAGCCCACGAAAACCAATCGGCTTGTATCGAAAAAGTTAGCGCAAATCCACCTAAGTTGTAGTCATTAGTAGTCTTCGGTTACGCGACCTTGGCTCCCGCTGAGAATACCTAAACAGCAAACGAATATTTCGGTCCTGGTTGACGATGACCTAGCGAGTTGATGAACCAATAAATTGGCCCCTGGACATTGTCAATGGTATACTTTTATAATTTTTGTATTATATCGATATAATTAATCGTTATGTTCATAAAACTAAATCAACAAAAGGGCACAACATATAATATAGCAACTACATTTTCAGACAAAAAGTCTTAAAAATCGTTTGTATAAACCCCTTAAAAGAATAAAGAATATTTCATATCAAAAAATTGTTAATGTGACATTTTTTCTCCTGCCTATATTATATTTCCTAATGGGACAGAAGTGGGTGATGCCATAGTGAGTCGCACCAGGTACCGCTGGAAGGATGAGATGGAGAAGGACGTGCATGCCCTGCAGGTCGAGGACTGGCGGGAGGTGGCACAGGGCAGGACCAGCTGGAGGCTCTTATTGTCGGAGGCCAAAACTCACTTTGGGTTCTCGCGCAAATCTAGTAGTAGTAGTAAGAGATTTTAATATGAAACTATAGTGATATACCCCAAGTTCAAAGGGGTCTTGACTTCATAGTATCCGTAGTAAGTTCACATCACACGCCATCAACCAGTTACATTACCTTCACCTGAGTCAGTCTAGGCTGCATTCCTACCGCGCTTGGACTGTGATATTGACCCGAATGGTGTAACTATACGTGTTGCTGTTGCTTCAGTTGATTGACTGATAACAGACTGAACTTGACTTTTTGGTGGTGTGAAAAACTGAGCACCCAAAACTTAGATGAACTGAATAAAAGAAGAGCTAATTTACAGAAAATTAAGAAATGTGCAAGAGATTTTGATATCTTTCAACTCACTCATTTCGATTTAAGTCTGTCAAACTAGAATTAAAGACTGCGCCGACGACCGGTTTCGATGTTGTGTACTTAAAGGACATGTGTTTTTGCTGGATTTTTTTGTAGAAAAAAACTGTAATATTATATTAATTTTTTGTTGAAGAAGAACCAGTAACGGTTAAAACATGTACTTACCACAACAACACATTATGTACATGTGTGTGTCACATGTGTATGTAACAGGTACTCTTTACCTAAATAAAAACAAGGATTCAAATCTCATAACCTTTCTCATCAACCATCATCTTCCTCAACAAATATAATAATATATTTGATTTTATTTGCAACAATCACAACGACATTAACAAAGCTATATTTCTGGTGAAATCGCCATTCCAAAATAACAATCATAAAAGAGCTCTTAACAATCCAGCTATAAGCGTTAACATTACACAACCGACATTGCAATCCATATTACCATATCCCATAGGACCATGCAAATATTTACAGCAAGCAATTGTCATGCAACACTCATTCGTCGTCCATTGTCTCACCTGTAGACGATGACGCTAGATGCATAAGCTAAAAAGATGAATAAAGATTATAAGTGGAGGAGATCCTGCACTTATTAATTACGGATGGCAATTACGACTTCGATATCGTATGTTTACAATTTCTTCGCCCTGAAGACAGCTTGATTTTAGAATAATAAATGTTTACTTATATGTTAAATATAATTACAACATTAATTATAAATATTTAGTTTGGTTGGAGTGGTTTTCTTTGGGGAGCTTTCCAGGCGCGTAATAGTAGCAACCAATGACCAAAAAGCTGGCTCTTACCTCGGCCAACGTTTAAGTTTGGCCATTCAGAGAGGTAATGTAGCCAGCTTTTTAGGTACACTTCCTGCAGGTCATGACCCTAACGACGTTTTTTTTTATTTATAAGTAGTATTTAAATTATTGTTTGATAGTTAGGTGATGTAAATACTTTGTCCTAGTTTTATCTTATCATTAAATTAGTATGGTAAGGAAAAATATTTTTATAATGTATATTATTTAATTAAAACATTATATAAATAACTAGCTTACGCTCGCGACTTTGCCCGCGTGGCAAAATCCTTTCTTAGCGGGAGTCTACATCATAAAACCTATCTGTGTTCCAAATTTCAACCCAATCCGGCCAGTGGTTTAGGCTGTGCTTTGATAGATCAGTCAGTCAGTCAATCAGTCACTCTTTCCTTTTATATATTTAGATACTTTGTATCTTGCGCGGATTGAATCGATCGAAAATTAATAAAGTTTTGGTTTATGATCTTACGCTCCTTGTGAATGCAAGTGATATTTTTATTGGATTTAATATTTATTGGCGCTAAGTAGTCGATAACATCGAACTGATTATTTTTAATGGTATTGCAATTTAAATATTTAATTATTTTCACGGCCAAGAGTTATTTTACTACAATTTCGTCGCTATAAATCTAAACATTTGCATTCTAACTACAAATAAGATTTATTAAAATTAGATAAAAATGATTATAAGCTATTTCAACCATGGATGTTTTATACTGCTATAAATCAATAAACTATTAAAATTTGATACCGTTAACTTAGACCTATAAAATATTGTATCATATACTTATTATCATAACAACAAAACACTTGATTAAGGTCAGTACTATTATTAAAAATCAATATAATATGTATTTAATAATAAAAAGGTCAATCAGCTGATATCCGCTTAAAGGGTCATTATAGTTATTATTATAACAAGCTTTACTATATTATAACTATGAACTCTAAAATCAAAAAGAAGCTGTTTCGTCCTTGAACTATTCGACAATAATTATAATATTTATATTTGTTCAGTCGCGCCCTCTACGCTTTGCACAGAAAGATTATTAAAATAAAAGCTGAGTAGAAAAAGTTTATTGACCTTACTATAAAAATATAATACAGTTTCCGCGTTTTTTTAATTGGTAGTTCAAATTGAGAATTATAATGCTATTTTTAAAAAATGTATAGTAACTAAATTGATTCGTTATCATAATCATCAAGAAGATGTCTACACCCCAACATTAGCTGTTTTCTAAAACTTAACATCTACATCATACTCAAGCCATAATTTTATCCAGATTTCTACCTACATTATTGGAATGAAAAGTTATGAGTCTTCAGTAATTAATTTTCACAGCAGCACCCGTACTATGTCTTTGTTTGTTACAGATTATGTTCACGCGATGACGGATTTTCCTTTTCCTACACATTTCGAAACCAATAGCCAACAGGAGACTCGAGTTGGTTTTAACTGGATATAACAATATAATAATTTAATCGACCGAGCGAAGCGAGGTCTTAGAGTCGAAAGCCGCGAAATGCCTGCGTTTGGACCAGTTTAACGCTTGACCTCTGATGCTCAAGTTTGATCGATGTTTACTTGAAAACGGTTAATCCAAATTAAATGAAATTTTACACACAAGTTAAGAAGGTTAATTGGATAATTTAAGTGAAAAAATTAGCTAAATAGGTTACAGGGTTGCAGAGATATAGGTGACTTAAAGTCTTTACGATAGGTCTGACGATTATTTCAAAACTGGACCGCTGATAATTTTTTTTCTAACATATACACATTTTTTATAAGCGACACAAATATATTAGCCAAAGTTTATGTTTGTATGTATGTTTGTTACGCGATAACTGGAAAACCAATGGTCCAATCTGCATGAAACTTTGCAAACGCGTAATATAAATCCATAGAATTTTTAAGTTCGAACATGAGCCAAATCGGTCAAAGGGTTCAAGAGTTAAAGAGATTGCTTTATTACAATGAAACCGATGATCCAGTCTTGATAAAAATTTTTAAACAGGTAGTACAAACTAAAAGAATTCTCACGTCCAAAAATGAGCCAAATCGGTGCAAGGGTTGTAGAGTTATAGAGAATACAAAATTACAATGTTTATCGATTATAATATTATGAGAACTACAGGGATATTCAGTTTTCCGTCAGGGAACCGAACCAAAGACCAAATTGTCAAAAATCGATACGACGTAATACGTCATTTCATACATTTTTGATAATTCGGTCCTAGGTTCGGTTCCCTAACGGATAAGTAAATAGCTATGTTGACTTACTCAAAATATTATGAATTTAAATGATCGTGCGGGTGAAACTTAAACCCATTTTTTATTCAAATAGTAGTCCAGTCAATGAGTGCCCAAAAGAGGCATGTGGATCGAAAAGTCGAAAGCAGAAAAATCTAACTTAGGAACTTTGTTTGGACTATTCAGGAGATTAACATACTAAAAGTTCCCACCCCTCCGAGGTGATCCCGAGGGGTGGGGGGGGCCGAAGAAGGTCCCATTTTTAGGTTTTTTGCCTAAATGTCAAAAACTGGGCGTAGTACGATATTTTGTTGTACTACATTATAAAAGCTTTGAAATTTCCTACAACTTTGGCTTTAACACTTTTTATCTATATCCATCGTCCAGCTATGAGCTTCCAAACTTGGTCTATTTTTAAGATGCTGAAATTAGTTTTCCATACAAAGTCGGTAAAAAAATCTTATATAAGTAAGTAATATTTGACCAACTTCTGGGTGTCGTACCATAATGAAACTTTGTAAATGTCTAGAAATATGATGACAGTTCAATAATTTGGTACCACTGAGCTGATCTGATGATGGAGCCAGGAGGTGTTTACTGAACCTCTTCAATGGCTATTAGTAAACCCGTCGAGTTTGGGCACATTACACTCGAATTGGCATAAGCAAAAAACCTAAAAATGGAACCTTCTTCGGCCTCCCCCCCCTCCCCTCGGGCTCACCAAGGATGAGTGGGGACTTTTAGTATGTTTATGTTCTGAATAGTCCAAACAAAGTTCCTAAGTTAGTTTTTCTACTTTCGACTTTCGAGACAGCGCCAAAGATCCGTTTTTTGTAAAGTTGTAGTTTGTAAAGTTCATCCACAAGTCTTTTGTTTAAAAAAATAATTAATAATTAGGCCTACGTTTGATCACATTATCCCACCTGATGGAAAGTGCAAATGTGATCGACGAGCTGCACGTATAAAAAGTCTGATAATGCCTTGAACAAGGACACTTTGTCTTGCTCAGTAGCTGTAGATACATCTTGAAAACCTGCGAGCCTAGATGTTACGCGTGACTGTCATAGCTCTGCGTTCTCGCTCCAAGTCTAAGTCATCATCGGCTGCTACGACAAAAATGTTATAGAATTAGCTACAATATCAATATAATAACTGTTGTAAATTTGCTGTATAACACAAGTAAAGCTAGATATTTTTTCCCAATTTCAAATATTCTAATGTCCACTGCATTGACAACTTCTTCGTAAACAAGTGCTACAAACTATGAAGATTTTTTGAGATTTTTTTTAAAGACTATATAATATAGTAATATTTATTATTTTATTCTATTATTTTCTGCAAGTGAATACACACATAACCTTTCATAGAGATAAAGATTTTTTTAATGTATATCCGTTACGTATTTTGAGTTTTAACATTACTTTCAATTTTGGCATTTTCCTTTCCTTTTACGAATATAATAGGTTAAAGTTTCCATACAATTATATTTCGTAGATACTTATAACTTTTTACCCATGTATACCTATTTTGAGGGAAATTGGGTCTGCGAGGTCCCAGTTCGCGGCGAACTACTAGTAATATACATGTACTTTTATGCAAAAAGATATGGAAGTGAAGAAAATTCACGGATACACCAACTTCACAAAAGATAAAAATTTCATGTCTATTTTATTTTTAAGTATGGCTTTAACTTTTAACTGAGCTCAGAGCGTAACGGTGGCTCGCAAACTTAACGTAACTACATATCTGTATAAGCAAAGAATTGAAACTTGCTGAGGTTTTAGTAAGCTACTAGTATGTAACTCTGGGTCCCATACTTTACTTATAAAGTGATATGCGTAATGGGCTAACCCACATCGCGCAAATGTTCGCGCGTAGTGGACGCTCTCTCGCTCGCGCTATTTAAAACATTTAGATATTTATATTGTATAGAATTAATTTAATTCCTTAAGCAAAGCTGCACAATGCATCAAATAGTACAATACATCGAGAGAGCGTACAACTGTTTAAATAAGCGGTCTTATTGATTAATTGATATAGATTTAGAAACTTTGCGCAAACATAGAGGTGGAGCATCGGGATAGTGGTCCAGCCACACCTGCGTGACGCAGCGTCAAAAAGAAATAGTCTCATAATGTAGCGTGGTGTGGCTGACCCATAAAGCATTTTTGTTCGACGTCTACCTGACTGACCTCTACCTTTTTTTAGTCCCAATTTTGGTAAAAATATTATTAATAATGACATTAATACCATTATCAGGGTAATCTAGTGCAGAACTTAAAAAAACAGTACTACCGCATTTCAAAATGTGCCTTGAAAAGTTATATCATACATTAATCGACCGAGCGAAGCGAGGTCTTAGAGTCGAAAGCCGCGAAATGCCTGCGTTTGGACCAGTTTAACGCTTGACCTCTGATGCTCAAGTTTGATCGATGTTTACTTGAAAACGGTTAATCCAAATTAAATGAAATTTTACACACAAGTTAAGAAGGTTAATTGGATAATTTAAGTGAAAAAATTAGCTAAATAGGTTACAGGGTTGCAGAGATATAGGTGACTTAAAGTCTTTACGATAGGTCTGACGATTATTTCAAAACTGGACCGCTGATAATTTTTTTTCTAACATATACACATTTTTTATAAGCGACACAAATATATTAGCCAAAGTTTATGTTTGTATGTATGTTTGTTACGCGATAACTGGAAAACCAATGGTCCAATCTGCATGAAACTTTGCAAACGCGTAATATAAATCCATAGAATTTTTAAGTTCGAACATGAGCCAAATCGGTCGAAGGGTTCAAGAGTTAAAGAGATTGCTTTATTACAATGAAACCGATGATCCAGTCTTGATAAAAATTTTTAAACAGGTAGTACAAACTAAAAGAATTCTCACGTCCAAAAATGAGCCAAATCGGTGCAAGGGTTGTAGAGTTATAGAGAATACAAAATTACAATGTTTATCGATTATAATATTATGAGAACTACAGGGATATTCAGTTTTCCGTCAGGGAACCGAACCAAAGACCAAATTGTCAAAAATCGATACGACGTAATACGTCATTTCATACATTTTTGATAATTCGGTCCTAGGTTCGGTTCCCTAACGGATAAGTAAATAGCTATGTTGACTTACTCAAAATATTATGAATTTAAATGATCGTGCGGGTGAAACTTAAACCCATTTTTTATTCAAATAGTAGTCCAGTCAATGAGTGCCCAAAAGAGGCATGTGGATCGAAAAGTCGAAAGCAGAAAAATCTAACTTAGGAACTTTGTTTGGACTATTCAGGAGATTAACATACTAAAAGTTCCCACCCCTCCGAGGTGATCCCGAGGGGTGGGGGGGGCCGAAGAAGGTCCCATTTTTAGGTTTTTTGCCTAAATGTCAAAAACTGGGCGTAGTACGATATTTTGTTGTACTACATTATAAAAGCTTTGAAATTTCCTACAACTTTGGCTTTAACACTTTTTATCTATATCCATCGTCCAGCTATGAGCTTCCAAACATGGTCTATTTTTAAGATGCTGAAATTAGTTTTCCATACAAAGTCGGTAAAAAAATCTTATATAAGTAAGTAATATTTGACCAACTTCTGGGTGTCGTACCATAATGAAACTTTGTAAATGTCTAGAAATATGATGACAGTTCAATAATTTGGTACCACTGAGCTGATCTGATGATGGAGCCAGGAGGTGTTTACTGAACCTCTTCAATGGCTATTAGTAAACCCGTCGAGTTTGGGCACATTACACTCGAATTGGCATAAGCAAAAAACCTAAAAATGGAACCTTCTTCGGCCTCCCCCCCCTCCCCTCGGGCTCACCAAGGATGAGTGGGGACTTTTAGTATGTTTATGTTCTGAATAGTCCAAACAAAGTTCCTAAGTTAGTTTTTCTACTTTCGACTTTCGAGACAGCGCCAAAGATCCGTTTTTTGTAAAGTTGTAGTTTGTAAAGTTCATCCACAAGTCTTTTGTTTAAAAAAATAATTAATAATTAGGCCTACGTTTGATCACATTATCCCACCTGATGGAAAGTGCAAATGTGATCGACGAGCTGCACGTATAAAAAGTCTGATAATGCCTTGAACAAGGACACTTTGTCTTGCTCAGTAGCTGTAGATACATCTTGAAAACCTGCGAGCCTAGATGTTACGCGTGACTGTCATAGCTCTGCGTTCTCGCTCCAAGTCTAAGTCATCATCGGCTGCTACGACAAAAATGTTATAGAATTAGCTACAATATCAATATAATAACTGTTGTAAATTTGCTGTATAACACAAGTAAAGCTAGATATTTTTTCCCAATTTCAAATATTCTAATGTCCACTGCATTGACAACTTCTTCGTAAACAAGTGCTACAAACTATGAAGATTTTTTGAGATTTTTTTTAAAGACTATAGTAATATTTATTATTTTATTCTATTATTTTCTGCAAGTGAATACACACATAACCTTTCATAGAGATAAAGATTTTTTTAATGTATATCCGTTACGTATTTTGAGTTTTAACATTACTTTCAATTTTGGCATTTTCCTTTCCTTTTACGAATATAATAGGTTAAAGTTTCCATACAATTATATTTCGTAGATACTTATAACTTTTTACCCATGTATACCTATTTTGAGGGAAATTGGGTCTGCGAGGTCCCAGTTCGCGGCGAACTACTAGTTATATAGGATGACAATACACATATACATATTAATGTATAATACATACATGATATTATACATATTAATGTATAATACATATATGATATTATACATAACTAGTAGTTCGCCGCGAACTGGGACCTCGCAGACCCAATTTCCCTCAAAATAGGTATACATGGGTAAAAAGTTATAAGTATCTACGAAATATAATTGTATGGAAACTTTAACCTATTATATTCGTAAAAGGAAAGGAAAATGCCAAAATTGAAAGTAATGTTAAAACTCAAAATACGTAACGGATATACATTAAAAAAATCTTTATCTCTATGAAAGGTTATGTGTGTATTCACTTGCAGAAAATAATAGAATAAAATAATAAATATTACTATAGTCTTTAAAAAAAATCTCAAAAAATCTTCATAGTTTGTAGCACTTGTTTACGAAGAAGTTGTCAATGCAGTGGACATTAGAATATTTGAAATTGGGAAAAAATATCTAGCTTTACTTGTGTTATACAGCAAATTTACAACAGTTATTATATTGATATTGTAGCTAATTCTATAACATTTTTGTCGTAGCAGCCGATGATGACTTAGACTTGGAGCGAGAACGCAGAGCTATGACAGTCACGCGTAACATCTAGGCTCGCAGGTTTTCAAGATGTATCTACAGCTACTGAGCAAGACAAAGTGTCCTTGTTCAAGGCATTATCAGACTTTTTATACGTGCAGCTCGTCGATCACATTTGCACTTTCCATCAGGTGGGATAATGTGATCAAACGTAGGCCTAATTATTAATTATTTTTTTAAACAAAAGACTTGTGGATGAACTTTACAAACTACAACTTTACAAAAAACGGATCTTTGGCGCTGTCTCGAAAGTCGAAAGTAGAAAAACTAACTTAGGAACTTTGTTTGGACTATTCAGAACATAAACATACTAAAAGTCCCCACTCATCCTTGGTGAGCCCGAGGGGAGGGGGGGGAGGCCGAAGAAGGTTCCATTTTTAGGTTTTTTGCTTATGCCAATTCGAGTGTAATGTGCCCAAACTCGACGGGTTTACTAATAGCCATTGAAGAGGTTCAGTAAACACCTCCTGGCTCCATCATCAGATCAGCTCAGTGGTACCAAATTATTGAACTGTCATCATATTTCTAGACATTTACAAAGTTTCATTATGGTACGACACCCAGAAGTTGGTCAAATATTACTTACTTATATAAGATTTTTTTACCGACTTTGTATGGAAAACTAATTTCAGCATCTTAAAAATAGACCATGTTTGGAAGCTCATAGCTGGACGATGGATATAGATAAAAAGTGTTAAAGCCAAAGTTGTAGGAAATTTCAAAGCTTTTATAATGTAGTACAACAAAATATCGTACTACGCCCAGTTTTTGACATTTAGGCAAAAAACCTAAAAATGGGACCTTCTTCGGCCCCCCCCACCCCTCGGGATCACCTCGGAGGGGTGGGAACTTTTAGTATGTTAATCTCCTGAATAGTCCAAACAAAGTTCCTAAGTTAGATTTTTCTGCTTTCGACTTTTCGATCCACATGCCTCTTTTGGGCACTCATTGACTGGACTACTATTTGAATAAAAAATGGGTTTAAGTTTCACCCGCACGATCATTTAAATTCATAATATTTTGAGTAAGTCAACATAGCTATTTACTTATCCGTTAGGGAACCGAACCTAGGACCGAATTATCAAAAATGTATGAAATGACGTATTACGTCGTATCGATTTTTGACAATTTGGTCTTTGGTTCGGTTCCCTGACGGAAAACTGAATATCCCTGTAGTTCTCATAATATTATAATCGATAAACATTGTAATTTTGTATTCTCTATAACTCTACAACCCTTGCACCGATTTGGCTCATTTTTGGACGTGAGAATTCTTTTAGTTTGTACTACCTGTTTAAAAATTTTTATCAAGACTGGATCATCGGTTTCATTGTAATAAAGCAATCTCTTTAACTCTTGAACCCTTCGACCGATTTGGCTCATGTTCGAACTTAAAAATTCTATGGATTTATATTACGCGTTTGCAAAGTTTCATGCAGATTGGACCATTGGTTTTCCAGTTATCGCGTAACAAACATACATACAAACATAAACTTTGGCTAATATATTTGTGTCGCTTATAAAAAATGTGTATATGTTAGAAAAAAAATTATCAGCGGTCCAGTTTTGAAATAATCGTCAGACCTATCGTAAAGACTTTAAGTCACCTATATCTCTGCAACCCTGTAACCTATTTAGCTAATTTTTTCACTTAAATTATCCAATTAACCTTCTTAACTTGTGTGTAAAATTTCATTTAATTTGGATTAACCGTTTTCAAGTAAACATCGATCAAACTTGAGCATCAGAGGTCAAGCGTTAAACTGGTCCAAACGCAGGCATTTCGCGGCTTTCGACTCTAAGACCTCGCTTCGCTCGGTCGATTATAGGATGACTGTTTAATCTATCAAAAGTGGTCTATTCGGTAAAACGCAAAAGCTATTTTTTCTCCCAACCAAACCAACTAGATAGTACTGTCTGAGATCTTAATGAATGTGGACAAAAATAGAACTAAATTTGCGTCATACTACCACTGTTAAAACGCTTAGTCTGACAGACGCTAGCGCCCCCACTCGAAGTCACAGAGATCGTAGACAGACTAGTCTATTGGATTGGATAGGGACTCGGAATATAATGTCGAATTCAGTAATAAAACACCTATGCAAACTTGTCTCGAAATTTAAGAACATTTATAACATAAAAATATTCGTTTTCAAATAAATTGAATGAAAAACAAGTGAAATTTTAAAAATACTTTTTAAAAACAAGCTTTAATTATATTTACTATCTTGCATCATATAGTACTCGTCAAGACGAATCAAATGAGCCCAAACTCGATGGGGTTGCGTTGTTTAATGACAGAGTTCCTATAGCCACCTTCCAGCTCCATCATTAGATCAGCTCCATGTCATAATAATATTGCATTGTCATCCGATTTACACACGCATGCAAATTTTCAGCTCAATTGGAAACCGGGAAGTGGGTCAAATCAAACTTGCAAGATTTGATTACAGACAGACAGACAGACAGACAACAGACAGGTGAAAGTAATATAAAGCTTGTAAAAAGTACGTATCGAAAGCAATTGAATTGAATTTAGTATATAGACTATGTTTTTTTTTTATAAATTAGGTTAAAAATAACACACAGGGTACGTTTCTGCGGAAAAACACCATACATAGTATTCCATAATTATATACCATTTATTTTAATTGCAACAAATTATAAAATAAACGTTTAAAACATGTTTAAGTACAGGTCAAATATGTTATATGCGTTAAAGTTAATATAATATGGTTATTATGTACTTGTTACTTGTTAGTGCAATTACTCTATAATAAAAACAATATTTCCTGAGAACACCATAAACATTATTTTAAATACCATAAACATATAATTATTGAGAAATATAAATTACAAATAATAATTATTATTTAATGCTACGTAATAAAAGTAAACAAAGAGTTCTATAAAACAAAAGTAACTCTATTAGTACTTAAGAATACGTTTTTCCGAACGTGAGAATCGAATTATCGAGCTGAACGTATTTGTCTATAACCCGGCAGATACGTTCAGCTCGATAATTTGACTGCACTGCACTCGTCATCCAGAGATGAAAACTCTCCTCAGCCCAGTAATCCCGGTATTTTTTACCCTACAAACCGGAGAGAATCTTAGCAGAATAGTGGGTAAGGTCCTGGTAACTAACCAGCAGGTCTGAGCTGCGCAAGATGATATTATTGATCTCGCGCTATATCATTACATTAAAAGAAAATGGGAAGGTGCGGCATAGCGCTATCGTTGCTATGCCAAACTTGGGCCTATTGAATCGGAAAGTGTCGGTTGCCGCGCCGACTCGGGCCGAAGTTAAATTGTGCCCAAAGGGAGTATTGGCTAATTGTCACTCACTACGATTGATGACAACTTCAATGTACATTGCTACGTTTGTTATTTTACTCATTTTAAAGAGGTTTAAGCAAGTACCTAATGTACGCAATTTTGTCTATGGATTCAAGTGTTTACATGTCGTTTGGCGATAGCTAACAGGCTCTCTGGACCTAATTAAAGCGGACCATGTCAGAAACGTCAGTACCGCATCTTCCTATTTTTTTAATCTATAGTTAAATGTATTTTTATATAATTAGGTATCGCGGTCTTAAAGTCGTATTTTACATGCAAGTTTTGACGTGAGAACTAGGACTAAATTTTTATCCTCTTGCGTATCTTAGAATCTAAGGCCTGCTGGACGAAAATTTGTATAGAAAAAAAAAAGGTAGCACTCCGGGAGTGCCGGCAGAAGTGAAAACTTCAATATTAACGTTGTGTTTAATTATAAGTATAAAAGTACTATCATTTATGAGGTAGAATACAATGTTTATTTATTGCGCTATCGTACACAAATATGACAATTTATATGTTGTTATTTATAATATTATATCGTTATTTATATATTACATTAAATTTTATCTCTCAGAAAAATCAACTTCCATCCATAATTTCGACGACTTTTACACCATCAACAGAGCAGCACACTCAGGCACGGTAGAAAGAGTGGGAGATACTAGTTCCTCTCCCTTCCCCTCGATCTTACGCTTTTTCGATCAGCATCACGTGACCCTGACGCGAGTTATAAAGTTTTTACCCATACAAAAAAGTGCTCAGCGCCGCTAAAGAAGTTTTCACTTCAAAAAACACCGTTTTAAAAGTTGCATAAAAAAAAACAATAAAAAAATAATAATCTTGGAAAATTTCCAATATATGGATACAAAGTAAAGAGAGCTTTTTTTACCCGGAGAAATGCTAAATGATATGGCGCACGCGTATCCATTGCAAAAGCCTCAGGTCTCTATAGAATATATTATTATTTACTTTGATACGAGTTTATTACATCATAAAACTATGATTGATTTTTAATAAAAGTCCAAGGTCTATGTTAAGGTTAAATTATTCTATATGTGTATCTAGTATATTTCCTATTTATATTATACATATATAGTTTCAATAAAACTTACTACAACTATAAATATAATAATATTATGTACCTACACACTTAAGGGCTATGCTCGGGGTTTCTCTACGAGATCGAATCAGAAATGAAGAAATCCGTAGACGAACTAAAGTCACCGACATAGCCCGGCGGATTAGCAAGCTGAAGTGGCAATGGGCAGGCCACATAGCGCGCAGAGCGGATGGCCGATGGGGTCGAAAAGTGCTCGAGTGGAGACCACGGACTAGCAAACGAAGCGTAGGACGTCCACCCACAAGGTGGACAGACGACCTTATAAAGGTCGCCGGAAGACGCTGGATGCAGGTCGCTTCCAACCGGTACATATGGAAGTCTAAAGGGGAGGCCTATGTTCAGCAGTGGACGTCCAATGGCTGAGATGATGATGATGATGATGATGACACACTTAAATTTTTTTGAGAAATTAAAAGTGCCAAAAAAGGCTATGAACATGGTAGTAAGTGGAAATGTGGGAAGGGCGCTCCATAAAAAGACTTGGGAAAACTCTGAGAAAGACAATTATGAGTGCTAGGGAAGTAAATAAAAGAGTGGAATGAAAAAGGAGACATGTTGTGCGAACCCTTTCTAGTGGGATAAAGGCAGAGAGAAGAAGGTACAATACAGGTACAATGCAAAATGTAGTATTTCAAAAAAAACTGGGTGACACTATTTTTGATACTTTCACGCACCTGATTCCTGATTTGCTCGTCTTATCACTCATTGTTATAAAAAAAACAAACAAGAAAATAATTAATAAGGAAAGGCCAGGCCAAGAGAACCAAGAACCGGCGAGCATGTATGAATAATGTTATAAAAGTTGAAGATGCGGAAGCGGTGTGCCAGAATCGTGCCAACTGGAGGTCTACCCCAATGGGAACCAGGCGTAATTATATGTATTATGTATGTAAGAAAAACATTTTTTTTATTGCAGACTAAACAATCGTTTGACCGCAATCTCACCTGTTGGTAAGTGACGATGCAGCTTGTTCAGTAAGAACCTATTCACTCTTGATTTGAACAACCCCACGTTATAGCATACGGGAAACACTGACGGTAGCGAGTTCCAAAGCTTCGCCGTTCTCATAATGAAAGACGAAGCAAATCGCTTCGTCCGAGCTAAATTCCTGTCTTTTATAAGCAGAAAGATTGTTAAGAGCATATATATCGAAGGACGCTCTCTCGCTCGCACTATTTGACAAATTTTGAAATATAAATTCATAGAATTAATTTATTGAAAATTCCTCAATATCAGCCCTGCATAATATTATTGCACACATTAAATATAAAAGTGAATAAAATAGTTTTATTTCCAAACGAAATCCATAGGCACTTACAGTATCTTACATGTATGTATAATCCTACTGTTCCATTATTGGAACGGTTACGAAACTAAATATATAAATGAGATATATTTTTTTTATATGTTGGTCTCATTATAAATAAATAATAAATAAATTCGTTTATTTGTCACAAACATGGTACAGTAAGATGAAAATAATGGTCATAGAACAGCATGCTTGGTCAGCTCTACTGACATACAAAACTCTACTGATATACATCTATAAAGGTGCTCTCATCCAATTTTCATAAAAAAATGAACTTGTTTTACTATGGTTGGGACGATACGAGTTAAAAGTGTTTTCAGTTAAAAACTGGCAAGATGATATCTTTTAAAAATATTTTTTTTCTTAAATATTGCTCCCCATGCCATTTTTAATATATCGAACTGAAAACACTTTTAAAATGTCTGCAATAATATTATGCAGGGCTGGTCTTGAGGAATTTTCAATGAATTAAATCCATGAATTTTTAAAATTTGTCAAATAGTGCGAGCGAGAGAGCGTCACTCGATATATACGCTCTTAACCACAGGGTGATTTTCAGTGAACAAAACCGCGAGGCACTACTAGTAGTACATATATTAGTACATAATATAGCTGCGGTAGACCTCCTAATGGAGGTATCAAGCGATTGAACTCGGTGCGGTGAGGGCAATCATGACGTCACAGCCACATCTCTGTGGGTATAAGGGGCTGCGCAGACGACAGACTATCCATGACGCACTTTTTAGTCTGTGAAAATAGAACCTATGCAATTATATGCAGTAACGCACACGACGCGCAAAAAGTCCGGCACACAAATAATCCGTGTAATTCGGGCAGACCGGATCGCGCCGCGTCGCGCCGCTCCGTACAAAAAGTGTGTGAAAAAAATAGAACGTTTGCTTCAACGCGCGCTAACGCAGACGGCACACATTTTAGTCTGCAATCTGCATTTGCTAGTGGTGGACGTAACGCTTCTTTCTTCTTCTTTTTCTGTACTTCATGTACAAAATAATACTTCGCGATCTCTGCACGATTTCCATAGCGTCTACGTCCAGCCCTGGATTTACACTAGGGGCATTCGGGGCGAGTGCCCAGGGCGGCAAATTTTCAGGGGGCGGCAAATTTACTGAGGGCGGCAAATTTCGAAACGAGAAAAAAATATTCAATCCATAAACATCCGATGTTGAATTAAAATTTGTAGTCTCAATCACGCTGGTTATTATTATAATTTTTTTTTGCGCTCATTATAAGAAGTCTGGAATACTGGCCACACAAACTCAAGATTTTTGCTCCAAACGAGCTATCCGTCCACTTTTCGTAGCAAGACTTTTCTCGGCATTTGCAGCTAGTTGCTCGCCTTCTTTTTTTTATTTTTGGCACTCAAAACGAACTACGCACTCACTTTTTGCAGTCAGATATACAAAATTTTCTTGGTGCTCGCAGCTAGCTTCTCGCGCTTTGAATAATATTTTTGAAGTGAAAGCTTCTTTAGCGGCGCTGAGCACTTTTTTGTATGGGTAAAAACTTTCAAACTCGCGTCAGGGTCACGTG